>LPNX010361822.1:104315-141734 GCA_001517045.1 Pseudotsuga menziesii | reverse complement strand
CATGCAGTATGTAAAGGGTGACTAAGCCTTGTTGCTAGGCCCTATAATTTTCTGATATATTACTCATAATTTAGGCTTAAGGGGGGGTGTTAGAATAATGAACCCATAGTTTACCCAATTAGACATTAATTTAATTATTCCTGTCTTATTAGCCTAGTTCATGTGTCCCACCTTGTGCAAGTTGTCATTTGCCTATCTATAATGGTCAAACTTGCCTTATTTGACTCATGTAGCGCATGGGAGAGCTAAAGGAATCAATTCTGCTTTATTCCCGTCCTCCTAGGTGCCCTTCTGTTTTTTCTTCTTTATTCCCTGCTTTTTCAGTGTTTTAAGGCAAAAGGAAAAGCTAGACTAGGTGAGGTTGACTAGTTTTTTGTCCTACACATCCTCCTCTCTTTTCTCCATGCAAAAGAATGTATGAGCTGCCATTCCACCACTCTTTAGCTTGCCTAAGCCATTTTTCCAATTCATGAGCTCCATGACAGATTTGGGATCAACTTTTTACACCTATGGGGGATTTGCTTATTTTTAGTAAGCCTGCTTTATGCTAGATTCGAATTGCTCCTCATGCATTCGAATCCCTGATGTATGTTATTGATTCAGAAACCTATGTTATTACAGGGTTGGATATTGTACACTGATTTAATATAGTTTAGTGTTCAGCTCCAATTTTCAGTCTCTTTGTGAGTGATTTTGCATGATCAATTGTTAATTGTTGTGAGTAAAATTAATCTATCACCTGGTTCAATTTTCACATGGAGCATTAATTTCATCCCATCATCAATGTCAGTAAAAGTCTTTCAACACTTCCATATGATGCATACTTAGTTCTGTAGACCCATTTACATCTGACAAGTTTTCTTCCTTTTGGAAGAGGAACAAGATCCCAAGTATCATTCGCCATTAAGGAATGATATTTTTCATCCATAGATGCATGCCAATCTGGATTTCCTGAAGCTTCTACAAAAGTTTCTGGATCATGATTCTCAGAAACTTGAGCTAAAAGAGAAGAGGCTCACTAAAACTAAGAACGTGTTCAACATTGATCTCTAAGATCACTGGCAAGATCACCAGCTACTTCACATGTTCAACAGACCCATCGAGGAAGCATTGGTGCTGGTGCAATTGGAGGAATATAAGCAAGTGGAGGTGAATTTTCATCCTCACTATCATCATCAGAAACTGGAGTTGGAAACCTGTCAAGGAAGTTGGAAGAAGAAGAAGAAGAAGAAGGCACAATCGCCGAATCAGGATCGCAGGCCAAAGATGGCACACCCACCAAGTTAGGCTCGCAGCCAAAGATATTTTTATCAAATTTAACATCTCTTCTAATGATTATATCATGAGAATGTGGCTGAAGAAGTCTATAACCTTTTACATCTTCTGAATATCCAACAAATATGCACTTTTCACTTTTAGGCTGCAATGCTTTCTGTTTTTCTTAAGGGGGGGTGTCAGGATATTTAGACACTTAGGAGTTAGTTAAGATCAACTTATGTAATATATCCGTTAGTTAAAAGTGTGTTTCTTTAGTATGCATTAGTATGCAATTGTAAATATTCTAATATGACGGCCACAATATGTTCTAGACATAGAGTGATCCGATGGTTCAAATTCTCTTAGATCATACCTACCATTGATCCGTGAGGGTCCTTGGTTAGTTGATCGATTATGAGAAGCTCATGTAACTTTATTTATTTTTCATAATAAATTACTCCAAGTAGCTATTTGGCTGGGGCCGTGGACTGTTTCCCTCTCGAGGGTTTTTACCATGTGACAAACATCGGTGTGTTTATCTGTGATCTATTTATGTGAAGAGATTTCTAAAGGTGTTCATTATTTTAGGAGTACCCTGTATACCCAAACATGGTATCAGGGCATTTATAAAGAGCAGCTTTCGGTTCTGATCAAGATCTAGAATCGGTGTTGCTGAAACTTTGAAAGGGTTTCTAGTTCTAGATTTTCTGTGCATTTGTGGCCTATGGGAGCTATTCCATTGCATTCAAAGCACCGTTTCCATTGGGAAATAGTTTTTGTTTCATCAAAAATTGTTTCTGTTTGTTCCAGAAACACCCATTTCAACAAATCTGAAGGTATGATGTTACAGTGACGCATTAGTTTTTTTTTTTATAATCTCTCATATTTTATCAGTTTTATTATTAGATCTTTACTATTTTAGTCTTGGACTATTGCCTTCCTTGGCTGCGTATGCTCTTTGTCGAGCACCTCACGCGATCGCAGCGAATCAGAAACAGTAAGGGAAAGTTTTTTTCTTGTCTTCTCGGCTACGTATGCTCTTTGTCGTGCACCTTGTGCAATCACGGAAAATCAAAAACAACGAGAAAACTTGAAAACGTAGACTTTCTAGGTAAGCTAACCAAAATATAACCCCATTGTGTGGGAAAAGTTTTTTTGTTTTTGTTTTTTGTTTTTTTTGTGATTTGCAAAAAAAAAAAAGGCAAGCACGAAGAACGAGAGAGAAGAGTAAAAAAAAAAGAAAAAAAAAACCCTTCCTCTTTCCATTCTTTTACGTACATTTTAAACTTAGCTCACTTGGTCCAAAGTTATTTTATTCCTTAATAGGTATTGAGTTCAAGTCTTATTAAGCTACTTTTTAGTGTATGCAATTTCTATTTTCAAGTTACTTTATTGTAAAAGTGCATCTCACATAAATAAAATAAAATAAAAAGTGAGTCACTTAAGTCTTTTAATTTATTGCCGCACTATTTAAAAGTAACATTATTGTAAATGTGAACATCACTTATTGTACAAAAAGGGGGGTTCTTTTTTTAGATGGTCAAGTTAATATCTACCACGTCACTATTGGGAACATCTTCAACATTTTCTTTGATCAAGCATAGCTTCATCATCTAGAATCAGTTTACAATGCCATTTTTTTTTAAACCACATATTTTTTCGAGCTCTTTGCATCCAGACAGTTATTTTTTGTTCTTTCAGCCATTAATTTATAGTATGGCCACCCCTTGTGATATTATACTTACAAGTTCTAACTATTTCTCATGAAAATCTTGTATGGTGGATGTTCTGCGAAGTATGGGACTTTTCACGATAACCTCAGGGAAAGAAACAAAACCCACTAATGATGATAAGAAAATTAAATGAGAAAATAGATGTGATGAAGCTCGTGGATTGATTGGGATGTCAATTTCTACTAATTTGCAATTCCACATATCTGGAATTGATGAACCTGATATAGCTTGGGAAAAGTTGGAATGTGTGTTTGGTAAACATAATAAAATTCGGGGTCATCAACTTGAGAATGAGTTGATTTCCTTAAATCCAAATGATTTTTCATGCATTCAAGACTATTTATCTAAGTATAAAAATCTTCGAATCTTATGTGCAGAATGCAAAATTAAGAAAGATGACAAACAATGTATTTATCATATTCTTTCCAAACTTGGACCTGCATATTCTGTTTTTGTATCTACATTCTACTCCATGAAAGAATCCTTGACTGCAGCTAGCTATCAAGAGCCTAGTCTTGAATCCTTTTGTGATTCCTTAATTAGAGAGAAAGATAAGCTCATTCATCTTGGAATAATTAACAATGCAGATACATTTGGGAAAGACTTATTGTCCCAACAGAAAGAAAAGTCCAAGCCTCCCAAGAAACACAATTTTCTCAATAATAAGCCGAACAAAAAGGGTCCCAAACCCTCTCAGTTAGCTCCTTCTTTAAAAAATGACAAAGGATCCAAGCCAAAAGGAAAGAACACTGAGCGTCATTGCAAGTTTTGTGGGAAAGATAATCATAATGAATCTAAGTGTTTCAAGAAGATGGCAGCCTTGGAAGCAGCAATGAAGAAGCACCACATCAGCCTAGATTCATCTTCAGAATCTACCTCTCATGGACATGCACTTTGTGCTTCTGGTTACTCTTATACTACATCTTCTTCTTCTACTTCAATTGAATGACTCATTTATTCTGGAGCATCTTATCATATGGCTAAGGATCAAGCCATCTTTTCTACTATGCATGAATGTAACACCAAGCAAATATTTGTTGGTGATGATATATCTCTAAGTGTTGTAGGATTTGGAACAATTCCAGTAGAAAATATTCATTTAAGTGATGTACTATGTGTTCCAAAAATTTCCTGCAATTTGTTATCAGTCTATCAAATTAGTCATCCAGGTGAAGGTAAAACTGTGACGTTTACACCTCATCAAGTTGTAATCAAGGATTTTAAGAATCCTCAAAATGTCCTTGCTACTGGAACTATTGATGATATTACCAGGTTGTACAAATTTAACAACTTTGGTTCATCACCTTTTCCTTCAGTTTTTGTTGCTCATAGTGATAACTTGAGCAAACTTTGGCATGAGCGATTTGGTCACTTAAATTATCGCTCATTGCAACAAATATGTAAATACAATATGGTGATTGATCTTCTGATGGTATCTTGCAAGGATGGTGTTTGTTCCAGTTGTGTACTCAGAAAACATCATTGGGACAGTTTTGATAAATGTGCCTATTGGCACGCCTTGGTTCCCTTAGAGCTTGTGCATAGTGACTTGTGTGGCCCTCTTCCATCTGCATCATTTTCTGGTTTCAAATATTTCTTAACTTTCATTGATGACTACTCCATATGTACTTGGGTTTACTTCCTAAAACTTAAGAGCGAATTATTTAACATGTTCTTGGCCTACAAGGCCCCTGTTGAAAAACGATTTGGTCATCAAATTATTAAGTTAAGATCTCACAATGGAGGAGAATATGTTAACAACAAGTTCCCTACTTTCTGCACTGAACAAGGAATCCAACAACAACACATTGTTCCATATACACCACAACAAAATGGAGTAGCTGAATGGAAGAACCGCACTTTAAAATAAATGGATAATTGTATGATCCAATCTAAGGGACTAAGTCTTCAATATTGGGCTAAGGCCATAAATTGTGCAAATTACATAGTTAATTGCACACCCACTAAAGTTTTACAAGGTATAACATCGGAAGAAGCATGGAGTAAATTTAAACCAGATGTAAGTCACTTTCGTCTGTTTGGTTGTGAAGCATGGGCTCACATTCCATATGAAAAACAAAAAGCAGTGCAGCCTAAAAGTGAAAAGTGCATATTTGTTGGATATTCAGAAGATGTAAAAGGTTATAGAATTATTTAGCCACATTCTCATGATATAATCATTAGAAGAGATGTTAAATTTGATGAAAATATCTTGGCCTACAAGCCTAACTTGGTGAGTGTGCCATCTTTGGCCTGCGAGCCTGATTCGACGATTGTGTTTTTTTCTTATTCTTCTAGCTTCCTTGAAAGGTTTCCAACTCCATATTCTGATGATGACAGTGAGGATGAAAATCCACCTCCGCCTACTGATGTTCCTCCAATTGTACTAGCACCAATGCTTCCTCGATGGGCCTATTCAACATGTGAAGTAGCTGGTGATCTTGGCAGTGATCCTAGAGATCAACGTTGAACACGTTCTCAGTTTCAGCCAGCCTCTTCTCTTTTAGCTCAAGTTTCTGAGAATCATGATACAAAAACTTTTACATAAGCTTCAGGAAATCCAGATTGGGATGCAGCTATGGATGAAGAATATCATTCCTTAATGGTGAACGATACTTGGGATCTTGTTCCTCTTCCAAAAGGAAGAAAACTTGTCAGATGTAAATGGGTCTACAGAAATAAGTATGCATCAGATGGAAGTGTTGAAAGACTTAAGGCAAGGTTAGTTGCCAAAGGTTTTTCCCAATTTGAAGGGATTGACTACAATGAAACCTTTGCTCATGTCACAAAAATGAATTCCATCCACCTTGTTCTTTCCCTTGCATCCTTACATAACTAGGAATTCCATCAAATGGATGTCAAGTCTAACTTTTTACATGGTGATTTACATGAGGGAATTTACATGGAACAACCTCCTGGATATGTTTAGGATAACTCTAGCCTTGTCTGTCTCCTTAATAAATCCTTATATGGCCTTAAGCAAGCTCCTAGAGCTTGGTATGCCAAAATGGATAGCTTTCTCCTTGACATTGGTTTTTCTAGATGTCATTCTGACTGCAATGACTATACCAAGAAAGTAGGAAACCATCTCATCATACTTGTTCTTTATGTTGATGATCTTATCCTTACTGGTAGTGACCCTAAACTTATAACCCATGTGAAATCCAGTCTTAAGAAAATTTTGAAATGTCAGACTTGGGACATTTGTATTATTTTCTTGGTCTCCAAGTCTTGCAAACCAAAGAAGGAATCTTTCTTTCCCAGTATAAGTATGCTTGTGACCTTCTTCGTCACTTCCACATGGAAGATTGTAAACCAGCCCCTTCTCCCTTCCAGTTTGGAGTCAAACTTTCTGCCACTTGTACTTCCCCTGAGGTAGATGCCACCTTGTATCATCAGCTTGTTGGTATTCTTTTATACTTGACTCATTCCCATCCTGACCTTTCCTTTTCCATTGGTCGTGTTTCCTGTTATATGCAAACTCCTCATGAAAGTCACTAGAAAGCAGCAAAAAGAATACTTTGATATATTCGAGATACAATTCATTTTGGGATTCATTACAGTACAGGGGGGAAACCTTTGTTGGTTGGTTCACTGATTTAGATTGGGCAAGTTATCTTAATGATCGAAAGTCTACTGCAGGTTATGTTTTCAGTCTGGGATCTGTACCTATCACTTAGGCTTGTAAGAAACAACAAGCTCTTTCTCTTTCTTCACCAGAAGCAGAATATCGAGCCGCAGTTAATGCCAGTCAGGAAGTTTTATGGCTTCGACAGATCCTTTTTGTTATACCCAAATATTGTCACCACCATGTGATAACACCTTTGACTTACATGTTTTCCCTTAATCCAAGCATTTACAGTGGAAACCCCATGTTGTTTGTCAATCTTACATGAAAATACTCAGCACTGCGCTTTCCCTACAAACAATGAACAATACGTTTCCTGCATCGCCTATATCCTATTTTCCATAAGCAGTGCAACAAACATGGCCTTTTGTCCACAAGCATTTCTCATCTAAACTGCTCTGTCATAAGAGGAGAAAAGTGGTACCCTGGGTAAAATGGGAAAAAGAGAAGTTTCTTGAGGCTTCTAGATCATGAGCCTCATGTCCTCCCTTATCCTTATCATAGTGTGATCATAGTGGGTTAGTTGAACTCGAGATCCCCCATCATAGGATCTTAGAGGCCACCTCATCCACAAATCTCTCAACCATTCCTATCCATTGAGTCTTATAAATACAAGCTCATGTCTATGGTTGAGGGGGAGAACTATAGAGGTATTGTTATGCTGTTGGATTGACCACTTGGCCCAAGCCATTGGAGAGCATACAGAGCAAAGTTGGAGCTTATGGGGATGAATTGTTGGTTTCATGGAGATGCATGTCGACACTAAGGCTTAATTGGTTGTAAACTTCTCCATACATCTTAATGCAAAGCTGATTTCCGTCCCACATTACTGTTGTTTTTATTTTGCATGTACATGTTGTTAGATTCCTTAGTCACTAACATGGATAAGTAGATGATGTTCTGGTAGCTTTGATGTGTTTGCATGTTTGGTTTGGTTGTAGGTACACAGGTTCACTATCAAAGCAGCATTCCAGGTGTCTATGACATCCAAGGAGGGTCTTCATCCTTTATCGTTCACTCATTTGTTATGGATCTGAACCATTTAGACCAGAGGAATAGCTTCTATCCATAGAAGGTGAAATATTACTGGTTACAAATCTGGCGACTCCATTGGGGAATAAATATATGTATCAGTTGATATGATCTTCATCAGTTCTTAAACTCTTGTCCAAATCCAGGCTCCATCTCCAACTCTCTTTAGTCAGATCTGCTATCTGACTCGGTGTATTTTGGTTTGAAACTTCTAGATCTGTCTAGATCTGAATTATTTCAGCCTTTTATGCTCTTTTTTACTCTCAATCTATCAGTTTTTACTTTGATATGTCGTTCTCCTTTGTGTTTTGGATCTATACAGGGAACTGCTCTTATGCAGTTGGCGAGAATCGGTGCCACCGCCTGAACCTTGTTAGCAACATGCGGTGCCACCACTTGAGTCCTATTGGTGAGAAGCGGTACTGGTCCAGAACCGCTTTGTCAAGACCCCTGCAGCACGGTGCTAGGTAGGCCTTATTCCAAGACCACTTTTTCTCATTTTTGCAAAACATTTTGAGTTGATTTGCTTTCAGCCCTACATTGCCAGGCTTGTGTGTTAGAATCTGATGCTTACGGTTTGAAATTGTATGGTTAAATATTGGTTTGATTGGAGAATTCAAAAGCTATATTATGCTTGTTGATTGTTCATTCACTTCGGTGCTTATTGGTTGTGATTGTGAAAGTACTTCTAGTTTTTTAAAAGCTTAGGGTGTTAGTAAGATCTCTTTTCATTTCTATTATATAGACTGAAAGAAAAACATTTGATTAGCATCTTGGTTTCATTTTTTGTTTTCATAGAGAACTTCTTTTTGCTTCTTTAAAAAAGAAATTTTTTGACTGAGATTAGGTAATTATCATCATTGAGCATTAGACATTGGATCTCTGATTGGCCTCACAAGCTTTCAGGCTCTTGATGTTCTTTTGTCTCTTATGCATTTAGTACTATCTCATCAAAATAAAAAATGTGGTAGTTTTAAGTTAGATTTATCTATGTTTTAAGAAAAATTGAAAAATAGAGTGCATATGCATGTAGTGTGCTTCTTGTTTTTCTTTTAGGAAAAGAGACTCTTCCCCTTTTTATTGCTTTCAGAAAAGAGAAATCAGTTTGGAAAGTGTTGCTTGTCTTTGATTTTGTAATCAAGATTGTTGTTTGGAAATATTTTTGGTTTTCAAACAAAAGAAAATACTCTCTTTCCCTCCCGTAGATAGGCATACCGAACGATAAAGTGAAATATTTGCATACGCATATTGCATGGTTTTACTTTTTTTGTCAAAACTCCATGCATTCACCTAACCGTCCACTTTAAAATTAACATTAGTTATAGGTTAAAATTTACATAGCAATTTGAGTGATAGGTTAGAGACGTGTTCGGGCATCGTTAAGCGTAGGAGCTGTCGTTACTTGTCCACATTACATCCTGGGACTCATTCGGTTCTTCCACGTACCGTCGGTATATCAAAATGCCTTTCACATACCCTTGAGGTATATAAAAAGGTACTTCATGTACTCAATTGTATATCGGAAGGAAAATTGTGTACGGTTATGCATTAGATGGCACTACTACCGATTCTAGCTCCCATGTACCTTGAGTATATCGAGAGACCCCACTAGGATACCTTATCCATCTGAGAAAATCCCTTTGGTCATCTTGCTTGGAGCCATACACCAAAAATAGCATTTGGGGAGATTACTACGCACATACCCTAGAGGTATATCGCAAGTGGAACCTTCTTGACAATCCTGGTGAGAGACCTGACTATCTGAACTCCTCCTGTCATTTAAGCTTGCTTGTTTGACCTATAGATTGAGAATGGAAATTTTTGGTGTGTTTTCTAGTTTTTTGAGACCCTAGGTTAGATAGGAACTATACAAACTGGCTGAGCTAAGACAGTCCAGAAGAGTATGGGGCTTGCCACCCAATTTTATTCCTATTTCAGGAGAAAATCCAGTGGAAGCTATCGACCAAGGAGCTGCTACCAGCTCCCAAGTGGGAGATAATGTGGGTGCAGAAAGTGAAGGATCATATCCTTCACACTCACCTCCCTTGGTCCAACAACCTTCTCGGGGAAATACCTCATTCCATTCTCCCATAGAAGGTCATGTTGATGATATTACTCGTCCAGATTATGGTCCCAATGCTCCATTTTGGGATACCTCTATAGGACAGGCCATTGACTCATTTAGCACCGGTTTAAACTTTTATGAATAAATTTCTCCTAATGAAGAAGAACGTAGACAATACTAGGAAGCCATTCTCCATGCACAAGATATTGAGAAGAAAATAGATGATATATTGGGCACACCACCAACACATTCTGTAGCTGTGCCTGTGGGATATCGTTCACTTGCCAATTCTATGAGACCCACTGAACCAATTATAGATCGCACAGGGACTCCACACAACCCAGGTCAAACTTCCAACCCCACCACCTCCTATATTATGTCTGTTCCCAATCCTCCCAGGTATTCTACACCTGGGGCTCAACCTTCAATTCCTGTTTCGTCATCACCTTCTAGTTCCAGGGAGCAACCCCCGGCATGAACTACGTTATTTTACACCAGAATTGTACCTAGTCAAGGACAGACCTCTAATATAGAGAAATCTACATTTTATGTCCCTCCCACCCACACTAATATAGTTAATCCCCCATCCAGCTCAAGTCAGCCCTTGGGGGAACAACTTGTAACCACTCAACAATCTGGACGTTATGGTTATACTCCACCTGTAGGAAATATTAATTATCCACCAAACCCTATAGGAATTCCATATGTAGGAATTCCATACCCTAGTAGTAATTTTACACCATGGGGGCAGCTTAACTAGTCTTACATGCCAGCTATGGGGGGGATACCTATTCATACTACAGGAGGTTCCAGAGAACCACCTTATGTAGGTCCTCCTCCTAGGGGGCCTAATAGTCTTGGGGGTCTTGGTGGCTTCCCTCCTTACAGTATAATGGTCCTGGTGGTCTTGGTGGTCCTGGGGGGCCCAGTGGCTCTCCTTCTAATGGCCCTGGAGGGTGTGGTGGCCCTCCGCCTAGTGGTTCCGGTGATTCTGGGGGTTTACCTCCTAGAGGTCCCTGAGGTTCTGGTGGTCCTAGTGGTCCTAATGGTCCTAGTGGTCATGGAGGCCCTAGTGGCCCTAACGGTCCTGATCCTAGAAATCAATCCCCCATGGGTGGATTTCCTAATAGTTCTTCCTCGCAAAAACCTGTCTATCAGTCTACTTACGGTCCTACTGGTACATATATGCCATATCAATATTACCAGTATGTGCAACCTAACGGTTAGTTACCTTTCCTAGCAACTTTGGACTTTCGTGACTTATCCAAGTTGATTAATGACCCCATTCGACACAATCCCTCATGGCCCCCCATTCCAGTAAAGTTACAATCAGACATTCCAAAGTTTGATGGGAAGCAAGGAGACGATCCAAAAAACCATGTCATGACATTCCATCTGTGGTGTTCTTCAAACTCCCTCATGGATGATTCAGTTCGGTTATGACTCTTTCAGCAAACTTTAACTGGTACAGCCACGAAGTGGTACATTGAACTTCCACAACATTCGTTTGTGGATTTTGGCTCCTTGGAAATCGTGTTTCTTACACACTTTCAGCTCCCTATTCATTATGAAATGGGTACTAATATCTTAACTTCTCTACGACAGAACACCTCCACCCACATATCTAATCATATCCATGAGTGGAGAAGGCAAAGAAGGATTATTAAAGCCCGTATTCTGGATCAGTTATTAGCTGAATGTTTTACCAAATATGTGTTGCCTCCAATTGCCCGAGATGTGGCTATGTGCGGTGTCGTTACTAAAGAGAAAGTCATTAGTTGAGGCCAGTATCTAGACTTGGTCTGTTCCCAGTCTAAAACTCTTTATGACTTGATTTCTCAAGCTCCTCACCCAAGCACCAATCCCGCAAAGCCACTAGTAGAAGTACCTATTGATGAGATTCTTGGTTCAATCCAGTCCCTGTCAGCAGCGAAACCTGCCAAGCAACCCCAGACTTCTACCCCTACTTCTTCGACTCCTAAGGTTTCTGTCAAGGTCAATTCTATTCAAAGTACTCAAACCTTGGGCAATAATAAAAAGAAGGGCACCATTAGAGTCTGTATCAACTTTAGGGATTTGAATAAAGCTTGTCCCAAGGACAACTTTCCTACTCCACATATCGATTAGATTATTGGAAACTGTGCCGAAAGTGTCATCTTTTCATTCATGGATGGCTTCTCTGGCTATAATCAAATTGAGATATTACCCACCGATCAGCACAAGACGGCATTCATTTTTCCATGGGGAACCTTTGCATATAAGAAGTTACCTTTTGTCTTGAAAAATGCTGGAGCCACATTCCAGTGTGTGATGTCCTATATGTTTCACAATATTAAACATATTGTTGAACCATACCTTGACGACCTCCCTGCTCATTTACAGCGACGGGAGGACCACCTTGGTCATCTTAAAGACATTTTCCTAAGATGTCATCATTATAATATACGACTCAATCCGCATAAATGTGTTTTCTTCATTGAGACGAGATGTCTATTAGGCTTTGTGGTCTCTAAGGATGGAATTTGGATAGACCCCTTGAAAATTGACGCCATTTTATCTCTACCAGCCCCAACTAATCTCCTTGAACTCCAAAGTTTGCAAGGGAAGGAAAACTTTCTCTGCCATTTCGTGTGCAATTTCACAGAGAAAACGCACATTTATATGTGTTTGCTTAAAAATGACACCCCATTCTTTTAGGATGACCAAGCCCAATGCGCCTTTGATAATCTCAAACACACTTTGACTCATTCACCCGTGATACACCCCCCGGACTATTCAAAGGACTTTCTCTTGTATATTGCTGCCTTCGCTACTACCATTGTTATGGTTTTGGTGCAGGAAAATCCCAACGGTCAATAGCACGTGATTTACTATGCAAGTAAGAATCTTATAGATTCTGAAACCCAATATTCACACGTGGAGAAGTTAGCATTGGCCACGGTCATAGCTGTACAAAAATTTCGTCACTACATTTTGCTCCACACAACCACTGTATTGGAAAACCAGAACCCTGTGTATTACATCCTGACTCGTTAGGTACTCGAGGGCAAGTACTCCCGATGGATAGTCATACGATAGGAGTTTGATCTAGAATTTTCCAAAGCCACATCAAAGAAATCCTTGGTCTTTTCCAAGCTCATGTGTGATCTTCCATGTGCTTCAACGGAATCTAAGCCCAGTGATTCGTATTAAAATACATTCACCATTTGAGACATATAAACACCAGGTGAAAGTATATATATATATATATATATATATATATATATATATATGAACATGTTTATAAAAATAGGTCACGAGACCTCATCTGAATCATGTAGGCTTTCAAGAAAAAATCACCATAAAAAATCCTGAAGTTATCAGCTTTCAATAGATATCTCATGCATACAATGTCTATTGATGCTCATGGTAACACATCACTGCCTGGGCTACTCTACGTAGCAGTCTAATAAACTGACCCAGTACTCCTGCTATAGGTCTCTGATACCTCAGAGGGAGGTCATCAATGGAAGCGTCAGGGATGTCTAAGGTCAACCTCTCCAGGTTTTCCTCTAACTCCCCAGTCACATAATCGCCCTGCGGTACAAAGAGGGCTCGAGCTCGTCTATCCAATGGGGAAGCTCCCCTAAGTCGTGCTGCTCCAACGTCTGCATGGAAATGTTTAGGTCTTGTTACTTAACATAAAAAATATAAAACATAAAAACACTATGTTCATTTTAGGTTTTCTTGCTTCTTACCGAGGTCACTTCACTGTCCACCAAGTGGGAGCGGCAGGTTAGGGTCTCCATTGAATTCCGTACCTGCATAAGCATAATCCTCCACCATGAGGATCTTATCTCTGAGCCATCAGAAGAACGGGTCACCGAACTTCACCTTCCCCCTTCCCGCTCTAGTACGGGCCATAATCCGGACCCACCCCTACATGCGGGGGTCCCACGCTCTTAGCTCTGTAAATACCACCTGGGGCCTCATCTGTGGTACCCACTCGAAGAAGAAGTAGGCTAGAATGGAACCAAAACTGAACTACTTCAGTTCCCCCTGCCGACACTTAGTCAGCTAATCCTTGAATATCGGAAGCAGGGCTTCCACCCTGTTGAATACTGTAGGTGCCATGGCCTCTATGGCATAGAGAATGTGTGCCCTAGAAGCTTGGTGCACTCCCTAGATTCTTTCCATTCTCTGCATTGTAAACAAGACGGTCCATAGAGGTCCATCCATCACTGCCTTTATGGGGATTTTCTTCCCCGATGTCCTCATCCCTGGGATACAGTGATGGTCTATCAACTCATGTGTGGTAATATCCCCTCCTCGGGAACCTATCAACAAGATGGGGGCACCCCGTCTCAAGAGTCCAGTCAAGAAGTAGATATCCTCTACCTCTACTATCAGAATGTGATCCCCAACCTCAATGTGTTGTTGCTCTGGATTCCACATCCAGAGTATGTTCTCTAGAAACCGCTCGTGTGATACCATACTGGGAGTCCAGAATAATTTTAGGAGTCCACAGTCTCGTAATGTGGCTATGCAACCCACATTCCTTTTGGCGAAAGTGTCATCATTATCATGTTGTCTTGCCTTCCATATCACCATTTTTTATCAGCAAAAACCTGCCCAAAACAATCATAACACCTATTAGAATAATTCTTAATCATTTAAATCCAAAGAAATAATTTAATTTTGCTTGTGTTAACAATTTCTCATCTTCACCATCGGCACCACTTGTGCGCCATTGAAGATAGGTGGTGGCACCATCTGTGCACTTTTTTTTCGGCATGGTTCTAGTGAGGTACCATGTATCCCGCGAGGGATAAGCACGGTGCCCATTCCCATGGTTTTAGGGCTTTCCATACAAGCCCAAAACCCAAATTGAGACTATGAAAAGGAAGAGCAGGGTTTGAACTATTACTTGAAGCTGACGGTGCTCGAATACAATGGTGAAAACTCCCAATATCAGCAACTAAAGATCTGACTAGAAAAGTGATCCAAATGCTCTCCACTATGGGTAAATAGTAAAATGATTTGATTTTTCACTATTTACATGACTTTTATACACATTTTTGGGTTTGACATGCTATATTTTTTATTTAAAATCACTTTTTACTCGAAATTTATCGGTCGTAATCCCTTAATGTTAGTTATGAGTGCATTTAACACTTGTTTTTGAGTTGATTGCAGGATAGAAGAACCATAGCAGTAAAGTTTTGGGATTTTGTTTATGACTTTTTTGTACTACCATAAAACGAAAAAATTCGATGAGCTTTTGTTACGACACTTTGGTCACGCTCTTGAAACCTAGTATCAAAGGTCCGAGTCCATTTCTGATTCTTTCCAGGATCATAAAAATTAACATTGTGTAAAGAAACCTCATGGAGTTCTCTTTAAACTCTTTTTAGGCTCCCTAAATACGAACGATTGTCGAGCTATCTTGTCTTCTTCACGCTCATTAAAGCATTTGAAGAGTCATCTCTCTGACGGTAAGTTATCTCTTTTTCAGTTTGGATGGACTATTTATGAAAAAGGAACACTCCAGCCAATCATGACTAGAAGAGTTCTCTAAGGTATTATTTTATACTTTTTCGGGCCTTACGGACTAAACCATACAAAAAAGGACCTCTTGGAGTCTCCTTCCATAATCATTCAGACTCTCTAAACATGAACGATACCAAGTTTTCTTTCATTGGATTCGTTAAATAAAACATTGAGAGACCCGTTTTTGGGAATGAACCCCTCCTCTCTAAGGTTCGTAAAAAATATGAGTTTGGACTTGTCTTTGGACGAGCAATAACGAGTGTTTGTTACCCTCTTTGAAATCGTAAGACCAAAAAGAGGCACTCATCAACCATGATGAAGAAAATGGGAAGGGAATAATTTTGCAAATAAATGGCAGTAGTTTGTCATTACCTTTGAACATGGCACTTGTCTGCATATCATTTCAATCAATTGGGTATTTAGCTAATCTCCATGATGATCCACTTTCATGATTCATGTCACTCCTTTGAGTATTTTAAAAGGATGCATTGTCCACTATCGCATTGTGTGTTTGTCCTGTTTAGTCATGCCATCAAGTCTTTTGTCGTGTCGCCCGATGTTCAAAGGGAAGTTGAAGAAGTTTTTCTCTGCAGTCACAACAGTTTCTGTGTCAGTACTTTTGATTCAGTCTTATGGTTACTACATTTACATCATTCCAAAACTATGTTCCGAGTTTCATGTCATCGATGTGGGACTTATCATGGCCCTCCTTCAACGAGACTATTCCCATCAACATCAGCTCATCATCCAGGAAATAGTCTTAGAAACAAAAAAATTAATACCTTGAGGTCTGTATGCCTTAATGACAGATTCTCTTTCTCTCGACATAGGTTCACATTATTGACCTTTGGTTGATAGAATCGATTGGGTGTTCGACATCAGGACATCTATTCACACTCAGTAGATTGTACTAGGGTACCTTGGGAATCATTGACATCAATGGTAATCTCCCTCGCACTTGTTAATGGTTCACATCATTGGTTGGTAATCAAGTGGTTTCTACCATGTTCGACTTCAGATCATTGTAATCACATGGATAGAATCATACTTTGTGGAAGATGAGACGAAGACCTTGGGTATTCGTTTAGTGCTCATTGCTTTCCCCAGGTTGCAATGGAGTTTTGTATATCTAGCATGGATCCACATGTGTATGGTCATGGCTATGCTCAAATTTGCGTTTGTATGACATAGATGTACATTGTATGTCTAGTAGCTATGTCCAAGTTTGAGTCCTCTATCACATGGATCTACGTTGTATTCTAGTAGCCATGCTTGTTTATTCCTCCCATGGATCTACCTTGTATTGGTCAGTAGCCATGAGTTGGTTACTTGTGTCTATGAGTCTAAAATATTGATGTACTATAGATTCCTACTGGATGACATGCTTCGATTGAGCTGACATTTTCACTTCGAAGTGATGACTTGTTCTCTCAAAGCTCTCGTTTATCATATCCCTCTAAGAATCATGCTTTGAGAGGCATTATGTTATACCCCAATCCTATCACCACCATGTGATAAAACCTTTGACTTACATGTTTTCCCTTAATCCCAACATTTATAGTGGAAACACCATGTTGTTTGTCAATCTTACGTGAAAATACTCAGCACCGCACTTTCCCTACAAACCATGAGCAGTACCTTGCTCGCACCTCCTATATCCTATTTTCCATAAGTGGTGCCACCGCCTATGGCCTTTTGTCCACAATCATTTCTTATCTAAACCGCTCTGTCATAAGAGGAGAAAAGCGGTACCCTAGGTAAAATGGGAAAAAGAGAAGTTTCTCGAGGCTTCTAGATCATGAGCCTCGTGTCCTCCCTTATCCCTATCATAGTGGGTCAGTTGAGCTCGAGATCCCCCATCATAGGATCTTAGAGGCCACCTCATCCACAAATCTCTTAACCATTCCTATCCATTGATTCTTACAAATACAAGCTCATGTCTATGGTTGAGGGGGAGAACTATAGAGGTATTGTTATGCTGTTGGATTGACCACTTGTCCCAAGCCATTGGAGAGCATAGAGACCAAAGTTGGAGCTTATGGGGATGAATTGTTGGTTTCATGGAGATGCATGTCAACACTAAGGCTTAATTGGTTATAAACTTCTCCATACATCTTAATGCAAAGCTGATTTCTGTCCCACATTACTGTTGTTTTGATTTTGCATGTACATGTTGTTAGATTCCTTAGTCACTAACATGGATAAGTAGATGATGTTCTGGTAGCTTTGATGTGTTTTCATGTTTGATCTGGTTGCAGGTACACAAGTTCACTATCGAAGCAGCATTCCAGGTGTCTACGACATCCAGGGAGGGTCTTCATCCTTTGTCGTTCACTCATTTGTTCTGCATCTGAACCATTCAGACCAGAGGAACAACTTTTGTCTGCAGAAGGTGAAATATTCCTGGTTACACTTTTAGAGTTTGGATTCGAGCAGCCACAGCCTACTCCACTTTGGTGCAACAATCAAAGTGCCATCAAGCTTTCCAAAGATCCAGTTCTACATCAGTGCAACAAACACATTGAACTACACATGCAATTCATCATAAATATTGTTCATGATCGTGTTATTGAAGTGCTCTATTTGGCTACAAATGATCAAGTTGCAGACATATTCACCAAGTATCTTACAGAAGTGAATTTTTCTAAACTTCAGTCTATGTTAGGAGTTCATGAATGTGTCCTTAAGGGGGGATAGACTCTAATGCCTCCTTCCTTCTCATAATAGTGTCACTTTTGTAAATCCTTCAATCATATCCCAAGTTGTTCTCAAGGGGGGATGTTAGGATATTTAAACACTTGGGAGTTAGTTAAGATCAACTTGTGTAATATATTCGTTAGGTAAAAGTGTGTTTCTTTAGTATGCATTAGTATGCATTTGTAAATATTCTAATCCGATGGTCACGATATGTTCTAGACATAGAGTGATTTGACGGTTCAACTTCTCTTAGATCATACCTACCATTGAGCCATGGCTTAACACTCGATTGGTCCATGATCTCTATTTAAATAGCATGGAGGGTCCTTGGCTAGTTGATCGATTATGAGAAGCTCATGTAACTTTCTTTCATTTGCATAATAAATTGCTCCAAGTATCTATTTTGCTGGGGCCGTGGACTATTTCCCTCTCGAGGGTTTTAACCACGTGACAAACATCGATGTGTTGATCTTTGATCTATTTGTGTGAAGTGGTTGCTCAAGGTGTTCAGTCTTTTAGGAGTACCCTATGTACCTAAACAAGTCTCAGCATCATTCCCCATTTTCCAGGAGGACCCATATTATCAACCTGGTTCCCCTTTGTCCAAGGAGGGTTCATAGTCTCTACCTTTTCTTCCTTTTCTATGGTCGTCCATATCTTCAACTTGTTTCTCCTTTCCAAAGAAAGTCCACATCTTTGACTTGTTCTTCCTTTTTGAAGAAAGTCCATATCTTCGACTCATTCTTCCTTTCTGAAGAAATTCCATATCTTCGACTTGTTCTTCCTTTCTGAAGAAAGTCCATATCTTCAACTTGCTCTTCCTTTATGAAGAAAGTCCATATCTTTGACTTGTTCTTCCTTTCTAAATAAATTACATATCTTCAACTTGTTCTTCTTTTCTGAAGAAATTCCATATCTTTGACTTGTTCTTCCTTTCTGAAGAAATTCCATAACTTCGACTTGTTCTTGCTTTTTTGAAAAGAGTCAATATCTTCAACCTATTTCTCCTTTCCAGGAAGGTTACATATCTTCATCGTTCCTCCATGCAAGGAAGGATATATATCATCATCACTTTTCCTCCTTGAAAGAAAGGTCTTCAGTATCAACATCGTTCTTCCTCCTTGCAAGGAAAGTCTTTTCAAACTACACCAAGCTTGTCACGGAAGCTTGGTCACCACATCAGCAAATTTCTCATCGGTACTCAGATACTGGATTTTTATATCTCCCTTTAGTACCATATCCCACGGGATTCTTTGTCATCTTTATGCAACTATGCTTGTCACAAAGAATCATTATGGTATCCAACTCCATGTCAAATAGATATGACATCATTTTTATGAAGCCATATGACTTCCTAACTAGCAGAACAAGATGTACTCTGCTTCAGCTTTACTTAGAGCAACACTGGACTAAACCATGAGATCATGATGGATCCCAGACAATAACATCCACTTGAGGTGATCTTTCTATCTATGACACTTCCTTCCCAATATGAATCTTTATATCCATATAATCTATAGTCATGATCTCTACCATAGTAAAGTCCCAAGTCTATCGTACCTTTAAGGTACCTCATCATGATTTACAGGTATCAGGTGAACACATCTAGGGTTAACTATATACTGACTTAAGGTTTTCATAGAAAATCATATATATGACCTTGTGTTCATCAGATACATCAGCGACTCAATAATATGTCTGTACTGAGTCATATCCACTAACTCTGATGTCTCATCAGACAATAGCTTCATGTTGGTATCCATGGGTGTGGCCATGGATTTACAATCCAACATATCAAATATTCTTTAATATTTCCATAGCATACTTTCCTCGGTTCTGAAATATTCCTTCTGAGCTTTTCCACACTTCCATCCTAAGGAAATAATGCATCAATCCAAATTTTTTATATTGAATTCTTCAGTTAGCTTCTTCTTTCTTTCTGTGATATGTTTCTCATTTACCGTTAGAAATAGATCATCCTCATACAAAAATAGTATGATAGGTTCATCATTCATAACCTTAAGCTAAAGGTTAGGATCAACTTTACTCTTGGTAAATCCCATGCTTTCTAAGAATCTATATATTATTTCATACCAAGCTCTAGGAGCTTGCTTTAGTCCATACATAGTATTTTTCAACTTACATACATGAGTCACTCTATTTTGGACTTCAAATCCATGTGGTTGTTCGATGTAAACCTCTTCCTCAATCATACCATTAAGGAAGGTCATCTTTACATCCATCTGGTGTATATCTCACTTCATCATGGAAGCAAGTGCCATGATAGTTCGGATGGAAGTGTACCTTGCTCCTCGAGAAAATGTCTCTTCATAATAAATTCCCTCTCTCTAAGAGAATACTCTAGCCAAAAATCTTGTATTTTTCAAGACTTTCATCAACAGCAAATCCACTTGGAAGATACCACACTCTTTCTTTTTGGTTTGGGTACTATATCCCAAACATCATTCTAGTATTCTTCCATCATTGCATCTACCATGAGTTCAGTCTATCAGGTCATCGACATATCCCATTCTTCCGCATTAAACCTTGAAGGTTGGAACCCACTTTACTCTTGGTAAAGTCTCAGTCCATAAGGAAGTTTTCCATCCTATCATACCATGTCGAACTCAAACATCTTCTGTAGTCACTCCCCCTAAAACAGAGCATCATCCTCCCTCTACATTTTTTACTCTATGTATCGAATTTTTTTTTACTGGAGTGACAGGTAGCATCCTCTACTACTATGTATCCATATTGAACTTTGTCGAAAAGTTCATCTTGCACCCATTTGTGAGCTCATTATCTACTATAGGTTTCCATCTTCAACCTTGTAGCAAGGGTTAAGATATTCGTCACTCTAGGTGGTCTTTCAAGCTCCTGGATGTGCTTATCTATGGGTTCCTTCTGATCTCGTACAAATCCTATTCCGTACAGGTGGTTCTTTGCTCAATAAATACTTCTACTTCACTAGAGAAGTGTGTCTGGTCAATAGAGTATGTCATGCCATAGTCTATTCTTTCTAAGACAAACCACGAACCTTGCTTTGTATACTTGTTCTTGTAGATCCATATATAAGACAGTACGGACTTCCCTTCAGGTCTTGGAATCATATTCTAGACATCATTTCCCATGATCAACTATTACTCTTTGATCATGGCTTCTTCCATAGCTGGAAGGGTTTGCATCAATGATTTCACCCAACTATGTCACACAACTAGAGTGTTTCTGAGGCCTCTTAGTTTGGTTTGGATGTCTCGGCATACTTTTCTTCATCTTGGAATATCTCTCATGCCCAATATGGTATTCATCCCTCGAGGTGGATCTACCGCTCTCTGAATCTCTTTCTTCTGTCACGGTGTCCTTAACCCTGGGAGCTTCAATTTCATGTTTATTGGAGTGATTCTTGAATTGTCGTCACTTTTTCTTTGAAACAAGTGTCATCCTCCTTTTATTATAGGTGGGTACATGACCTTTCCTACACGTCAAATGCACCAATTGCATGGTTAGAACCATTTCATATGACATATGCATAAGGACAAATTCTTATGCATGCAGCATCATGCATCTATTTTATCCAATACAACATTCATCCATATCTCTCATAGAATTTCTAAATTCCTTCCGTATCTACCATGACATCATTGAGATTGTGCACTAATCCAATATGTCAGCAAAGAGGTTTCATTCTAGATAAGTAGCAATGGAGAGTTGTATAGCACCATGGGCTACTTACCCATCACATGCATATTAGTAGTATACTATCATTAATGCAAACATTCTATCATGCATAATACACACATATACAGGAAAGACAATTCCAATACTTATCTTTTGTTTCTTTTTCTTCATCTCCTTCTGGATCTGCAGCTTCTTCTTTGACCAGTGAGATTTCTTCAATCTCATGCTTGCTTGAAAGCTTTTCTGGAATACTGCTTCTGGAAGACCTATGGTTTGACAGTGAAACCATAATTTCTCAACTGAGGTATCTTTTAGATTTGATTGGATATAAATATGCACCTCCTCAAGGTGAGCTGAGTAGTATACTTAGTTTCCCAAAACTGTGATCAGAACTGCAAAATATCCGATGCCCTAGGTTTCTTCAATTTCTTCTACAAAAATTCCTAATATTGTTTTTGCGGTGTCTCCAAAATTTCTTCTCCTCGGTGTCAAAAAATTTGCACTGAGGAATCCTAGTCTATCATATTTCCAACACTGTGGGTTAGAACATAATTGGTTTCACCAATTGGGACTTATGCACGTTTTTCCAAGGTGACTTATTTCAAGATTGTTCAGAATAGAAAACTTGTATGGACTTCCACGTGTCCCTGTTTCACCTTCTAGGTCTGAAAGGTTTACCAAATAAATTAAATTTTGTGTCCTATCTAGAATATCTTGTAAAATTTCATTTGGACCTTCGTATCCTGACATATCGCAATTCTCCCTAGGTCACCTGTTTAAGGTTGAATCCTGGGAGAGTCTGGAACCGTGACTTGGAGGAATCATATCTACCATAATATAGCGAATATAAAGCTGAAATGTTAACACTGGGTTCATCCAAAATTTATATTTGGCCTATAAAAGTTTCGACTCCTAATCCTTCTTCAATCTCTAGATATAGAGAATGTACCAAAACTACTAGTTTTAGTATTTTAGGGTTTTCAAGCATGAAACCCTAATCTTCAATAGTGGTAGCTGTAGCACTGTTTCGGTTGCACGATGACTTCTTTTAGGGTGGCTCTGATACCATGTTAATTTTTTAAATTTTATATAGGATCTTATAACATTTAGTACCATAACAGCATAACCATAAGCAAAAGATCACTGAAAGATAGACAAACATAGCCACACAAAATAACACAAAGATTTATCCTAGGAAACCCTCATGGGGAAGAAAACCTAGCAAAACTTCCTCTGTATAAGATGTATAAAAAGTAAAAGACAAGACCCTAGACAGGTGCGCCTCCTCTAGCAGATATATATATATATATCCTATGCGTTGTGCAAAAGTGAGTGTGTGTTCAAATAAGGAACACATCTCCTCTATTTATACTATTTTAGTCACTTGACATTTAACCTAACAAGTCGGCCCCAACTTAACTAAGTAGGACAACTTCACTTAGGAAGACTCAATACAATATTATATTATATTCATTAGGTTACTATTTCCCCAACTTACAATGGAGGCTTTACCTCATGACTCTATGATGACCAATTACAATAGTAACACCCCTCCAGAGGAATAATAGCATATCCCTTGGGTTACGTAAGTAAAATACATTTATAATATCATTTGAAGTTATAATTTTCAACAGACCATACCATGCACCATTGTTGGAACAGAACGACCTACAGACAACAAAACCTGAAGACATCCATCAAGATGTTCAGGAACCTCTTCTTTGCGACACCATTGTGGGATGACGCATACGCCATATAAGGACAAACTCCATTCCCTTGTTTCAAGTGTCTAAATCTAGACATCTCCCCTTGCAAGGAAAATGGTACTCTACTATTGAAGTAGCCAACAAGTTTCCTCACCTGAACGAATACATAATGGAGACCATTGTTTCTTAACAAAGGAAGAATGATCTAACTAGCAGTTGGCATGTTGTCGAACTTCGACAAATTCTATCACTTCGACTACTTCGACAGGTTCAACATCGGTTTCAACAAGTCCGAACCTCGACACAATTAACCTTGACAAATCTCGACAAATTCTTCACTCGACATACATCATCTTGGCATGCCTTGTTGGCACCTGTCGAACATCAACAAATTGTCTCTATGTCGTCTGCAATGGTTGAACTTCCGAACCATTATAACTTCTTGTAATTGAACATAATAGGTAGTCACCCAAGCATCTCGGCATTCTATATAGAAATGTTCATTATTGTAACAATCAACGAACCTTCAAAGAGAATAAGTAATAATAGAAATTGGTTTGAATACTTGCATATTGTCTATGCGCATACTTCTTGTCAATATACTTTATTTCATGTTTTCCTCGTTCTTTTCCTAAGCTTATGCCATAACATTGCTTGACTCATTTACTCGACTGTTGTCCCTAGAGTGCACCTGGACATGGCTTGAATCATTTGTTGATTTGTCTTCCAAGATGCTAATTAATATTGACTTAAACCATCACCATATAGGAAATTATAATCCATAAAACATGTCAACTATCATCCTGGACATTTAAGACTAAACATTGGGTGATCCTATCAATTCTTCTTGGAATATAGTTCTAATTCAACCAAAGATGCATGATATAGTCTATAAACTTAGAGGATTCTATTCATATTCTTGCACAAGTTAGAGCGAATTAAACTAGAAAGTGATAAACTTTTCAAAATTAAAATACATGCATTGAAACATATAGAAGAAAGATAAAATATTGACAAACAATATTTCAATTAAAATAAGCTTTCATGATCACACGTTAGAATCATAAAACCTAACATGTGTTAGGAAATTTTAATCCAAGTCAATGGTATGCTATCTTCAATTGGAACAAAAAGAATGAAGACTTGAAAACAACACTCAAACCAAAATATTTGATTTTAAAAATTAAAAATGGAGTCCCCACTTCAATTAACTTGGGGCATGTTGAGGCCTCAAAATATTCGTAATTTTTCAAACTCTTTAAAGGGTGTTGAATTTCATTATAATCCGTCAGAGAACCCTCGAACTTTCTCTTAGGTTTTTTATTGCCAATTTATTCCTTGTGAATACCCCATAAACCTTAAAAAGATAGAACTTATCTAGAGAAATATTAGAACATATGTAGGGAAACATCTTTTCCAAAACCTCACTATTTTGGGGGGAGGGGTGGGGGGAGGCTCAAACACACCATGAACAAAGAAATTATCCTCCTAAAGAAGATATGCAGTAGCAAAGATATTGATCAATGTCACTCAATGATTTTTTTTATGCCTTTTATAGACTAGACTTTCATCTAGGGTTTGGAGATGATGCAATGTTCACCATGAAAATAAATAAGGGGAGGGTCCATGCACCCTTCTGATTGAACACAGATGTAGCATAATATGTTGTGAAACAAGGGTTAAATAGTCAAGTTAGTAGAGAGGTTTACCCACACATAGAGAAGGAAAACAAACAGATACTAGGGTATACATGGAGGCACCCGTGCATAGAGAGGAAACATAAAAAAGTAACGTTTTTCTATAGACATAGGTTGATAGAGTTTAGAGGGAGTTAGTAGAGAGGCAGAGAATATGCCAAGGAGCATGAGGAAAAATAACAAAAACTCAACAAAATTCATGTAGAAACACAAAACATTCCCTAATAACTATAGGGTGATCGAATACGACTATTAGGCTACCTTTCAAATGAAGGATAAGCAAAGACATTGAGCAAAGACAAATGGAGATAGGTGTGAATGCACAATTTCATTTAGAATGGTACACATATAAATACAATTTCAAGTGATGCTTATTTTCATCTTCCAAGTTGTCCCTTGGACTCCTCATAACTCTTCGTAGTTCTTTAATATATAATAATGCAAAGGATTAGGTTTCTAATAGATGTCAATTAGGATTAACCATAACCAACCAAAATCAAGAATAGTTAATGAATAGCACAGTCAACCATAGTAAAGTATAGTCAACAATAATCTAATATAGTCAACCAAATTAAACCATAATCAACTATATTAGACCATGGTCAACCCTATGGGGTTCACTCTTTCAACTTATGACATAGCACCTACGTTCACATGATGTTAAATAATGCCTATAATTTTACTAGATATTAAGGAATGGCTCCAAAAATCATTTTATTGAACCCCCTTCCCAATATACCTTTCCAATTAAAAAAACCTATTTCATTAGATATCCTAGGTATCCATTATTTTTCCATAACATTTCCATTACCCCTTTTTATGTTTACCCTTAATATGGTGACATGTGATAACTCTTATAACCCTTAGAAACCTTGCAGAGTGAGATTTGACATATTAGTGAGAGTAGATATTTCAAGATGGGGAATGACTTTGTAAACACAAATTTGATTTCATACATAGACATTCCAATTGACTTCACCCCACTTTTGTTCATAGATCATGCTTAGTCAAACACCACTTTGATTACAAACACAACTCAATTCACACCACTTTCACACATAAATCATACTTATTCAAACACTAAAATGACTTCACATATAATGGAATTCATGCCAACTTCAAACATAGAGTACCTATTCAAATCTCCCTATACCATATTCAACTCCCTAAATACATAATTATAACCCTCAATATTTATATGTTTTTAATATATTAAAAATACCCTTTACCCTCTACATACTTGGTTGCTTCCATTTTCTTATATTATTAAATCTCTCAATTTGAACTCACCTAGTATACTATTGCTTAGTGAACGTTATGGATCAACCAAACCTACTATTATTGCTATTATTATTACGTTAAAATTATTTTTAATATACTAAAAATAAATAATAATATTTATGTTGCCAAATTTCTGTGGTGATAGGTTATTGGTGGTGTAATCGGAGAAACCACAGTATCGACTTGGTCATTTCGATACTGTGGTTTCTCCGATTACACCACCAATAATATTTATATTAATACTCTAATTATATCTATGTCTATTATTATAATTATTTATTTTTATTTTTAATTTCTGTTTTTTATTTTATTAATCTTAATTTTACCAATCTTATTTTGCACTTTAACAATGTTCGGACTGATATTGATCACATGCCATCAATCGAGTATCAAGCGGCCTTTCGGGTCATTTTGAAGGAAATTCGGCATGACAGCGGGAAATCTATTTTTTGTTTTTTATTTGCTTTGGAAAAGGTGCATTGTTTAAAGGTTAAATCATTCGATGTGGGATATCTACCTTGGGAAAGAGAGATAATTAGTGTATGATCTTCATGTTGTGATACGTCATCATTAAATTTGATCAGAATTCACCTAACATGTTTGACTTCCAATCCAGCCAACTTGTAAGTAGCGCCTAATCCATTTATTATTATTATTAACAAATTTAATATATCAATTGCATTTAATTTATAATATAAAAATATACATTTAATAAAATAAATCACATAATCTCATAAAATTCTATATGTATTTATATATATAAGAAATAAACTAAGTGATGAAGAGTATTAAACATGAGATAAAAAGATAACTTTTAAGTCAGAGCATTACTAGGCCAACACACATAGTTGATCTTGGTCCCTTTTTGGTTGTCCCTTTTGATTATGCTTTATCAAAAGAAAAATAATGATATTAAATGGAGTTCATGGTGGGAGTTAAGGAGCACTAGGATCTTATGGTTAATCTGAGGAAGTTTAGTTTTAATTTTTTGCATGGGTTTATTATCTCTTCAACATTTCATATAATTTTAACATTTCATATAATTTTAGTAATCATTTTATTTTATTGAAAATATTGTTTTTCTATCTAATATGAATACTAATCCTAATTTATAATTTGCCATACTTATAATACAAGTTTTGTTATTAAAAATAAAATAAAAAATAATGATATTTCTATAGATCAATCTTCACTTTTACCTTTCTACTTTGTCCTAATAATAATATACTCTTAGCAAAATTTTGTAACCTTGGCACTTTGTAATTTCTTATCATAATGTTAATTAATTATTATTAATTTTTTCAATCTCAAATTAAATATATATATATAATCCATCTAATTAGATTTTATCATCCTCGGTAAGATTTAAATATTCCTCATTGATAGAACCCTTTTCATCACATTATATCTTCTTAACTTTTCTCAATTCTATATGAATTGTACCAATTGCTAGGGATGTTTGTAACTTTGAACCCTTGTTCTCACCCTTACATTATCATTGATCAACCACATGGTCATTTAACATTTTCTTGATTTAAAGTTTTAAATATTCCAAAAATAATAATGGTCTAAATTATATTAGACATTTTTCCAGTGTGCCAACTAATACAAAATCGTTTGAAACTATTTTTAAATTTTGAACAATTTTATTTTCATTTTATATTTTTTTAAACAATTCGTGTAAATTAAATATTTATAAAATAAAATTTATTAATTAAAATGTGTAAATAATTTTTTTTATTAATATACTTATATCTTTTTAAGTCAAAACCAAAAAAAATGGAATAACTCATTTAGTCTTGCTTCATGGATTCCTAGTTTGGTCCTAAGTATGATGAATTTTGGTTTTTAATGTTTATTTATTATTTTATTATTATTTAACATATAGTTTTATTAAATTTGGTTTATTTAATATTGAAATTGGTGTAGGTTAAATGTTTTATGTTTTGGATTTTTTTGGAATTTTTTTGGGAATTTTAATTGAAATTGTTAAAATTATGATATACTTTATTAAAATTGTATAATTTAAATAATAAAAAATTTATTTAAGGAGGTTGAATCTATTTTTATAATTATAATTATAAATTACATAATAAAAAATTAAGATTTTAATAAAAAATTTATCGTCGCGCTGAGAGTACCTAGGTGGTTCTACAGTATGGAGGAGATGCATTCCTAACGTTCTTAACATTATATAAAAACATAAAAAAATATTAAAAGAAAAACATATTGACCTAAAGTAAAACTAAAAAGTCATGTATTAAACTAAAAAGTTATGTCCTAAAATCTTCGCTCAATTATCTTCTCTCCAAACAATGGATCAAAATTCTTGAGGTGTAATTTTTTCCTTTCTCTATGCTTCATAGTTCCAATAGTTCCATATTTATTAATTTTTCAACAAAATTTCAAAATACCACAAATCTAACCTCGCCAAGTCTTTAAAAACCACCTAGCCTAGCCCACTCTTTAAAGTACTGAACTTTGTATATTATACAAGAAGTGTCTTTGAAGTCATGCAATATAAGTGAAAGATAACAAGTGATCCCTTTATGCCTTTCCAGGATTACCTTTTCCCAGAATTGCGTAGCTCAGTACAAGTCATATGAGAAATCCTCACTTAATTGCATCGGAATTTATATCTTTCATGTAAAATTTATTGTGGGGAACCCTATGTTTTTTTCTTCGACATGCATTTAATGACTTGTTTTGTATCTCGTAGTTTGCATGCTATAACATTTCTTTTTCCCAAAAGAAAAATAGTAGTTCCTTGATATTCATTTAGAATCAAAGGTAACGATATACATTTCTATGATACTAGGTATCATATCTAGCTAAAAAAAACAAACAGTGCTCAACAAACTGAGCATCCAAAATCAGGATCCTTGCCAATGAAAACCATACAGCCTCCAAGGACACTTCAACAGCCTATAACACTCCACCATAAAGGGTGCATAAAGGGACCCACAAAGGATCGATAATCCAAGGAACCTAAATATATGAAAAGAGAAAGCGATGGCAACTAATGAGCAAGCATTCACTTGGATAATATAATATAGACATGTGGCAATTGTCATACATAAGTTAAAAATGGTTAATTCAAATTTTATTAAATAAGCCATGTGAGTTTAAATTTAATGGAATTTAATTAAATTTGGATTAATAAGTAAACATTAGAAATAAAGAAAGTATCAATTTTGATTTGAAACGTGGAAATATCTTTTTCACCATATAGAAAAACACTCTTTGATATTTACTAAAGTTAATTAAAAATTAACAATAATGTCTCAAAACTTTGTAAAAATATTAACCAATTTATTATGTTCATAATATATCATAAGAAGATATAAAATATTATTGTTTTTAAAGGTAGTAGTCTAAAGGAGTTGTCCAGAGATGTGACAATTCATTTAGACGGTGAAATCGCTCGATCATCGTTAGCCATCCTTCGACAACATTGACTACCTGATGCTCCGTGCTCAACTGATCAACATCTGGTGTGCTAGCAGTGTGCAATCAACTAGCATTGTCTAATTGGCTTCATTTAGTCAACTAGTTAGGTATATTTCACTAAGAACATGTTTTAGGTATTGTCTTTTAAGTCTGCAAAGACATTCTGACATGGCCTCAGAGATAATTATTGGAGGGAGGAGAACACAAGCAATATTTTTGTCTCAGGACAGACCATGCATTGATTCAGTTTGAATGCTTCCATTATGGGGTCTTTAAAGGTTTCTTAGGGTATTTAAAGGTTCCATTATAGCTTTATTCCTGTGGGATTTCCCCTATTGCCACCAATGCATTGGCAACGTAAAGTCCTCACTAACATTGGCAGCATATTTAAAAGACTAAAAACAAATTGACAGGCAACAATACTTAGAACCAACTGAGAATCTGAATCTTCAGTCACAATGGTCGGAAACATTTTCTATTATTTTACAACACCGTGAGGACATGATAGACAAGGGGTCACAAACAAAGGATTCCCATACCTTCTTCAAATTGATTTTTTTCTATAAAAAACATCAGGCCAAAAAGTTTGATACTCATCAATTGAATTGGTACAAGATCTTTCAAAAAATTCCCAAAATATATCAATTCAACATATACAAAGCTCTAGACCCTATGAGGTCAAAAAATACAAATATATTTGGAACCTAACAGATCAACAATTGAAAAATAAATCAAGGAAATATACACCTTCACATTTTGATAGTCCTCTTTTATTAACCGTTACTTGTAATGAGGGCGAGGGGAGTTGAACCTCTATCTTCTCCCAATCAATTGCTTTCAATGATCTAGAAAATTTGTAACTATGTGAATTATGTTAGGAAAAATGAATATTCACAATCTCATAGTCATCAAGTTCATAACCTACAAATTTTAAGCATATGCACTTACAATTTCATCTACAGGAATCTAAACAATACTTTGTTTCCACCTACAGTTTTCAATCAATTGAATCTATGGTTTGATCACGGGTTCTATCCAACATATATCTGTCTCATGTATGGTAAATAAAACACAAATTTATTCTTGTTTCCCACAAAAGCTTGAGCATATGATAATGCACTATATGTGCTTTACTTACAAAATTTGAAACAATTAATTCACTGCAATTCCTTTACAAGTACATACAAATAATCTTTGTTCTTTTATTCATAGACTTTGAGCTACAGGTATGCACTCTCTTCTATAGGAGTTCAAGTAAGCACTTATATGTTCTATCCACAATAGATTGATCTCATAGGCCTGCGATTTCATTTAGAGGTCTCCAAGTAAATTACACAACTTTTTACCTACAAAATTTCCAACAATTAAGAGTGCATATCACCATTAGAAATTCAAATATCACACTTTGTGTGCCACCTACATAAATTTTGGTAAGGATAGGTATAGATGGAAATTGATTTAGTTCTAAGACTTAATAGAACATTTGATTTGTCATTGCACACAATCAATAATGGATTGGAAACATTTTATAGGCATTTTGTTTGCCAATTCCAAAAACTTTTCTCTCTATGCATTCAAACTCTAGTTGATATAGATGTTACAGTCATGCTGAATAAATTTCAAGAAAATAAAATGTATCCAACTCCATGACATTCTTTACATCAACAAATATTCCTTCCCTGGACAAGGACAAACTTTAATCTCATGTCAACTTCTGCAATTTTGTCAAAGGAAGTGATTGTGTCATAGAAAGTAATTTTGAGATCCCACCAGTCCACATTTGATGCGCTTTCTCATTTTTGCATTCAAACTAAATCAATCCATGGTCTGTATTGAGACCAAAATATCACTTGTGTTCTCCTCCCTCCAATAATTCTCTCCCAGGCCATGTCAAAATGTCTTTGCAGGCTTCAAAAACAATACTTGAAACATGATTTCAGTGAAATATACCTAACTAGTTAACTAAATGAAGTCGATCAAACACTGCTAGTTGATTGCACACTACTAGCACACCAGATGTTGATCAATGGAGAGGGGAGCAGCCTGGTAACTAAGGCAGTCGTTGAAGATGGTTGCACAGGGTCGAGTTTTTCTTAATGGCGGGCATGGCTTAGTTTAAATCCACCATTTAGCTACCATGATACCCTTTGACAGACCTCGATTAATTTCATTAAGGTGGTAGATTGTTTCGATGACATAATGAGGACAACAGTGGAGGAGCAGGCCCAGGATGGGAATTGAAGGTGTTAGACACAACTTTTGAAGTGTCAGACGGGAGGTTGATCGATGTTGTCGGAGGATGGCTAACGGTGACTGGTCGATTATGTCGTCCGAGTGAAATCTTCACATCTCTAAAAAAACTCCGTAGTCTAAATATTAGACATTTTCAACATTTTCATTTTTTTTCTGCCTTGTTTTTCACATAATACAATAGAAATTTTAGATTAATTCTTGAAAAGCATATGATAGTTGTTAAACTTATATAATATTGGTTCCCTTGAGTTATTTGAGGATACTGAATTCATTTATTCATTTAAAAACATGATTTGGACACTTTAAAATTCATATTTTGTGGGAAAAAATAACTAAATTCTGATAAAAAAATCACAGTAGTCTGAAACCTCTAACAAATAGACTATTCTTTTTTAAAGTGAAAAAATGGATTTCAAAATTCTGAAATAATACTTTTTGAAAGTATGAATTAATTTTGAATTCAAAAATATCAATATTGAATTCCTATATTGTCTATTTGAATTTCAAGTATTTTGAAATAAATTATTTTCCAATGTGAATATTATACCTAATTCCAAGATTAATTTAATTTCTTTTTATGTACATGTATAATATCATTATGACACACATTCCTAAACATATTGATATTGAAGAGATGGAACATATAATTTAAAATAAGTGATGACAATCACTGCGTTGAAAATTTGTAGCATTTCAAAAAAATCAAAGGCAACATACAATAAGGTTCCACAAAATGAAGTGTTAAAGTTGATTTTACCACACTTGGTAGATCACACCTTTATGGCCTTCCATGTCCCTCTACGGACCCCCTGGACCCCCCTTGCTCAAGTTCTACTTTGGTGAACCAAGAAAGTCCCTAAAAAATACCTTTTTATGTGTATACGTGGATTTTAATCCAATACCCATGTCTAGACGTAGCTTTTGAGACAATACCTGTGTACATCAGGAAAATAAAAACAAAAACTTTTGGAGTTTTCCTCAATGATTCCCGAATAACTTGACTCTTAGCATTCCATATGCCTGGAAATGCTTTGACTCGACCCTGTATTTCCTATTGGAGGGCTATATATTGAGCCTCTTGGATGCATTGAAGGAGGAGAATTTTGGAGAGAAGGGAAATTTTAGTTCATTGTTTCCTCACGTGTTTATGCTTGAGTCTGCATCCCTTTGTCCCTTTGGAGCACACATAGATTCTCTTCCCAATATTTCCATTTCCTTGTAAGATTTCCATTGAGATGGAGGATTGAAGTGGTGGAGGCCCAAGTGGAGGACTCGGTTTCTCCGTTTCGACGAGGTGCTGACAGAGTTTGTCACTATTTTATCTTTGTTTATTATTAATAGAAATATCCATTTATTTTCCATTATATGTGTATAACTATGAATATTTTTTCCATGGATGTAGTTATATTTGCTCATCCATGATGGTTTATATATGCTAGAGTAGGCCTAACACTTTGATGTGATGATGATGGTTAACGTCCACTGAGACCAGACTTTCGTCTATCGGACCTAAAGAAACCAATTAATTAGTTTGTCTTAAGATTGTATTCTTATGCTCAAACAGCTTGGTGAGAAGCGTCCCGAGCTCACTATAACTTTGACAAGTTAAAGGGCTAGGAAGGTCGGTATTGCAACAAAGATTATGAAACTGAGATCTAATGTGGGTGTATGCAGGGCACTCTAAGAGGAAGTGATATTCATCTTCAATGCTCCTATTATCACAGAGATGACAGATCCTTTCCACCCATGGTGTTTTAGGAGCAGTCCAATGACCTATTTCACTATGGATCTCATGAGAGTTCATTCTTATCTTGGCTATTTTAGTTTTTTTCTTTGAATTGGTTAAAACAGAGAGATAGTTTTGATCTTCTAAGATAGTTTTGATCTTCTAGAGTAGGGTTGATGACCTCCTTATAATATCTTAATTTTCTTTTAGCCTCTAAGTATTTCTCACACCATAGTTTTTCTTTAAACTTAGAAGTAACAATATTTTTGATGTTATTAATATTTTTCAATGCAATAATTTTTTGTTGTTGAGAGTGAATTGTAAATGCAATAATGTTGGAAAATATCAACGGAGATCTACATCAACTTCCTAGAATAATGTACAATTCATATCCCTTGGTGTTAGATGTATTTATTTCTCTTGCATATTGGAATGGATTGATTTCTGGTGTCATTCAGTTTATTGTGGTCTACCCCAAGCCATAGGAGGTTTCTCTTCGTAACAGAATCGACGACTCCGTTTGGGATCCAACACAGAATCTCTAGGGATCCCTATTCCAACACCAGACCCAAAGCGAGTGATGGGATACTAGTAGTGATATCGTGCATGTCGAACATGAAAGGACCCGAACTCAAGAGAACATAAATATACTCAAGTAACCACAATCCCTAAAGCTAACTAGCACACAAAGAGCACACTCCTAAGAAAATCTAAGCTAAGTGCAAGCAACCCAAGAGGGAGGATAAAAGAGTTCCCTAATGTAGCAGGTATGTCTCGCCTAGGATAGTCCTGAAACTCCCTTACACTACATGAGGAGGTGTGTAACCAATTATAGTGGCCATAAGCTTCAACGCATAAAGAAATTGTGTTGTCCGACCCCTACCTAGCCAGGACACTCACATAATAACCTCTTCAATTACCCCATGTGATACATAGGTAAGGAAACTAATGTCACCCGAATATAATCAATGATCAGGCAGACAGTCGCAGGAAAGATCTACCGTATGGGAAGGGTAACAAATCCCAAAGCTCGAAAGCACCAAAGGTACCTCAAAATCTCTCAGATACAAATAAGATCCTGGAAATATATCTGGCACTACACAGAGAGTGGAAGGGGATATCCCCACCACAAACATGTACGTTGCCTCGTGCTTAACTCTTGTGTAAGAGGAGCCTCCTAAGAACACAAATTATATCAAGGATTTCACTCTCTCACCTGGAAAGACACCTAAAGTGTTTTGTTTAGTAGTATTGCAGAAAATTACTCACAAAAATCTATTCCAAAACTCTAAAACCCAATCTTGTTGATGTACCCTAACAAAGAAAAATGTGTAATTCATTTTAAACGTTAATTTTAAGCCTGTGATTACTCAAAGGAAATGGTCATGCAACTAGTGATGTTATGACTCCGAATGAAGTACAAATGCACACCTAACAAACAATGCCAAGTTCTAGTTATCTTTAAATATGAAGAAAGGTGTATCCCACTACATGAAATGCTAATTCCTTTCCAAGTGACAATGCAATCCTTCCTATATGAAATCCTAAACACAACTCTCATCCAAGCAATCCAATGCAAGTAACTCCTTAATTCCATATGTGAGATGCAAATAAGAATGAAATGATTATTTTCTATTTTCAATATAAAAGAATTAAAATGCAATAAAAGTCATTAAAATTCTAGGTCTCTATAGCAAGCATCAAACACAAGCCAAGAAAGAAACCAGGACAAAAAGACTAATGCACTAATGGAAAAATAGAAAAGGAGATAAATGACTAGAACTACTTTCAAAGAAAAATAAATGGAAAAGGGGTCTCTGGCCACAACAGAGGTAGTCAACATACAACCTCAGTACCTAGGAAGACCCAGCCACACTCACAACCCACCCAACAACTTCCCACATCAAAAAATCAACCCAAAGGGAGGATCTACACAACTGCTCAAAGAACAATAGTGTATGTACGTGACTTTTCAACTGAAACCTGCGTATACAGAGAAGAAAGTGGTAAAAAGCAGGACAAGGGTCAAACCACTCTAGGGGAGTGTCAATGTATGAACATACTACTAAATGTGACACAAAAATGGGGAGAAATAGAGAGAAATTCAAGCACATCATGCACCCAAACCCCAAATAAAAATAAGGAACCTCCCCAGTGGAATCACCAATTCTCTTATGGAGAGAAACTTCCTATGGCTTGGGTTAGACCACAACAGGCTGAATGACACTAGAAATCAATCCATTCCAATATTCAAGAGAAATAAATACATCTAACACTAAGGGATATGAACTGTACCTTATTTCAAATGGTTGATGTAGATCCCTGTGATATTTTCCAACATGCTTGCATTTACAGTTTGCTCTAAACAACATCAAACGAGACAAGCATGATATATATCAAAGTGTTAGGCCTACTCTAGAATATATAAACCCTCATGTATAAGAAAATATAACTACATCCATGGATAAAATACTCATAGTTATACACATGTAATGGATGTCAAATGGATATTTCTATTAATAATAAACAGAGATAAAATAGTGACAAACTCTGTCGGCACCGGTCGAAACAGAGAAACCGAATCTTCCTCCCGAGCCTCCACCACTTCAATCCTCCATCTCAATGGAAATATTACAAGGCAATGGAAAGCTTGGGAAGAGAAACTATGTGTTCTCTAAAGGGACAAAGGGATGTAGACTCAAGCATAAACAAGTGAGGAAACAATGAACTATAGTTTCCTTGCTTTCCAAAATTCTCCTCCTTCAATGCATCCAAGAGGCTCAATATTTATCCCTTCAATAGGAAATGGAGGGTTGATTTGGAGCATTTCCAGGCATAAGGAAGGCCAAGATTCAAGTTATTCAAGACTCGTTGAGGAAAAATTCAAAAGTGTTTGTTTTTATGCACATTTCCCGATGTACACGGTTATTGGCTCAAAAGCTACGTGTACACGTGGGTATTGGATTAAAAGTTGCGTATACACATAAACAGGTGTATTTTAGGGACTTTATTGGTTCATTGAAGTATACCTTGAGAAGGTATAAATTCAGTCCAGCATTAGATTAATTTTACCCACAACAATTATCAATTGATCATGCAAAATTGCTAACAATGGAGACTGAATATGGAGCTGTAACACAAAATTATATTAACTGAGTGTACAATAGCCAACCCTGTAATAATATAGGTTTCTGAATATATAGAATACATCAAGAGATCGAATGCATAAGGAGGCATCCAAAACTAGCATAAAGCAGGCTTACTCAAAATAGGCAAATCCCCCATAGGTGTAAAAAGTTGATCCCAAATATTTCATGGAGATCATGAATTGGCAAGGGAGAATGGGAAATATAAAGAGTGGTGGAATGGAAGCTCATACATGCTTTTTCATGGAGAAAAGAGTGGAGGATGAAGAGGACAAAAAACTAGTTCACCTCACCTAGTCTTGCTTTCCTATGTGCTTTAAAACACTGAAAAAGTAGTCAATAAAGCAGAAAAAGTAGAAGGGCACCTAGGAGGCGAGGAATAAAGTAGATTTGATTCCTAAGGCTTTCCCAAGCGCTACATGAGTCAAATATGGCAATTTTGACCTCTATGGATAGGCGATTAGCAACTTGCACATGGTGGGACTCATGGACTAGGCAAATAAGAAAAAAATAAATGAATTAATGTCTAAGTGGGTAATAA
>LPNX010361822.1:63609-103927 GCA_001517045.1 Pseudotsuga menziesii | reverse complement strand
AAATACAATAAACATCCAATCAATTGTCTATACAGTGTATTGTTTACCATCGGTGGAGAATCATCTTCCTCCAGCTTCACTCCTGAAAGGAAAGGAGTTATGCTTGCTTTGCAATCTTGCATTCTGAATTTGATCAGCAAATCCAAGTCATACTTGGACTGGTGCACCTTTATTCCAGCTTTGGATTGAGATATCTCAAGCCCCAGAAATTGACTTAAGAGCCCCAAATCTGTCATGGAGAAGGCTTGGTTCATAGCTCCTTTTAAGGAAGAAATCTTAGCCTGTGAGTTTCTTGTAATGAGGAGGTCATCAACATATAACACAATGATCATTAATGAACCATTAATAGACTTCAAATAGACATTTGGATCTGATTTGCACCGAAAAAAATTTAGAGATAGCAAGAAGCTATCTATCTTGGCATACCAAGTCATGGGGGCTTGCTTTAGCCCATACAATGACTTTCTCAACCTGCACACAAGAGAAGGGTTAGTAGCAAAACCTTGAGGCTGCTGCATATATATCTCCTCAGTGAGATATCCATTCAGGAAGGCACACTTTACATCCATGTGATGTACCTCCCATTGCCTTGAGGCTGCAATGGCTAGAGCTAGCCTGATGGAATCCATCTTTGCCACTGGGGCAAAGGTCTCATTGTAATCGATGCCATGAACCTGTGAGTAGCCTTTAGCTACCAATATATCCTTGTACTTCAGTGGTGAACCATCAGCAGCAAACTTGGTCTTATAGACCCACTTACACTGGACTAACTTTCTTCCAGGAGGAAGATCCACTAGCTCTCATGTGTTGCTCTTCTGGAGTGAGCTGAACTCCTCCTTCATGGAAGCTTGCCATCTTGGATCTCCTGCTGCTTCTTAATATGTTTGAGGATCAGACTCCACCATCAAATAGCATTTTTCAGCAAACATAGGATCCTTCATGCACAGACCACTCTCAAATTGAGATCTAGTCCTCCTTGGGTCATTGGGATCCCCAGCTAACTATCCTGCTGCATGTAGTGTATTGGCTGCCCATTTAGGACTTGTGGGGATGTTTGGGTCTGCAATAAACTCATATCCATCAGAAAAATCAGAATCAGCATGTTCAACAAACTCTTTACTTACTTCTTGAGGTTCAGGTGGTGAAGAGGCTTCACCAACTTCCACTTCTGCAAGGGGTTCTTCTTCAAACTGAACACCCCTTTCAATGAAGGATTTGTTTGTGCTCAAGTTTATCAACTTGTACCCTTTTTAATCTTCAGAGTATCCCACAAAAATACACTCTTGGCTTTGGGGCTGCAAATCCTTCCTCTTCTCTGTCGGGATTCTAGCCCATGCCTTTGAGCCAAAAATCCTGAAATGGGTCACATCTGGCTTGTGCCCACTCCATGCTTCGAAAGGATTCATACCATCAAGCTGTTTGTGAGGCACCCTATTCTGGATATAGGCTGCATAGTTGATAGCTTTGTCCCAGTACTTTGGTGGCAAGGTTTTGGCCTCCATCATGCATGTTGCCATCTCCTTCAGTGATCTGTTCTTCCTCTCAGCAACACCATTTTGCTGTGGTGTGTAAGGGATAGAATGTTGCATCTGAATACCTGCATCTACACAATAGTTAATAAACTCAGACTTGACATACTCACCACCATTGTCAGATCTGAGGACCTTGAGTTTCCTTCCACACTGGTTTTCAACCAAAGCCTTAAAGACTTTGAATAGGCCAAAAACTTCAGACTTGTGTTTCATGAAGTGAACCCAACAATACCTGGAAAAATCATCAATAAAGGTCAATGCATATTTGGCCTGACTCATGGACATATGAAGGAATGGGCTAGAAACATCACTGTGAATCAGCTCGAGGGGTGCAGAGGTTCTCTCATGACTAGCTTTCCCAAATTTGTGCTCTAGGTGTTTTCCTAGGATACAACCTTGGCAGACTCCTTTGGAAATTTTTATCTTGGGCAACCCTATGACCATATCTTTCTCACTAAGATCAGACAGATACTTGTAATTTATATGGCCAAATCTTTCATGCCATAGCTTGCTAGCTTCATTAGCATGGATAAGAAGAGCAGAGGGGTTTGAGTAAGGTAGGAAGTGTGAAAACATGTATACCTTTTGAGCATAATTCACTACTCCTTTTGCAATGACTCTACCACTTGAGATTTCTGTGATCTCAACTTCATCAGGGGAGAATATGACTTTCTTAGGAGACCCAGTGTGGGTCATCTGGTACACTGACAAAAGGTTGGAGGCGAGACCAGGGACATACAGCACATTGTTGAACTACCCATGATCAAGAGCTATTCTTCCTTTGCCTTTACTTTCAGTGAGAAAGTCATCTCCCAGTACAATAGATGGTCCTTTCAACATATCCAGTGAGGAGAAGGCCTCCTTAGTCGAAACCATGTGTCTTGAAGCTCCAGAATCTATGACAAAACTGGGTGAGCTTGATGTGCCAGCAACTAGAGCATGAACTCTCTCTCTGTCATTAGAACTTGATCCTCCTTCTCTCTTCTTTGAGCTTTCTGGAAGGGAGATGTCATTCTTCTCCAGCAGTTGATTTAGCATGTCTATCTACTTTTTCATACAAGAGCTTTCAGTATGATTGCCCTTATTGCAGTATGAGCACTTGTTCATTTCACGTTTGTTTTTCTTCTTCTGGGTATTTTTCTTGGGACCTTGTTGATCCTCTGGAGACTGCTTCTTGTCTCTCTTCTACTCAGGTGGATTTTTAGCTTTCTTTTTGCTTTTTGAATCCACCCTCGAATCTCCAGCAATCAAAGCTTGATCTTTGGATGGTTTGATGGTGCCCATCATCACCAGCTTGTCTTGTTCTTGTGTGAGAGATTCCATGAAATCTGCAAGGCTAGGCATCTTCCAGGTTCGAGCTGTGAGTTTTGTGGCATAGAAGGTCGAAACAAAGACTGAGTAGTCGGGTCCTAGCTTTGAGAGGATGGCCAATACGAGCTGATCATCTTTCTTTTTGATACCACACTGCTTCAGCTGCAAAACTAGTGCTTTGAACTTGGAGAAATATAGCTGCAGGGATTCAAAGCTACTGGGACTCAGAGAAATCAGCTCATTTTCGATCTGATGTCCCCTCATCTCATCTATCTTTCCAAAAATATCAGAAATCCTTTCCCATACTTGATCCGGTGAATTTAATCCATCGAGATGGAAAAGGAGGTCTCGGGAAATACTGAGACATAGGAGGCCATAGGCCTCATCTCTCTGATTGTGCCATTTGATCTTCTCTGCAACAGCATTGGGCTCTGCTTCTGTAGCCATAGTCACCTTGTAGATGCCTTTCAATCTCAACAAGATCTCCATCTCTGCTTTCCATTCAAAATAGTTGAAGGGAGACAAGATAGTTTTCTGTGAATCCATAGCTTTAGAAAATATGTCCCGGCTGTCAGTAGAAGGCTCCCAATCTTGATTTCGAACCTGCAAAACAATTTTTGAAGGAGAGTAACAACCTACAATGGCTCTGATACCATGTAGAAATTCAGGCCAGCATTATATTAATTTTACCCACAACAATTATCAATTGATCATGAAAAATTGCTAACAATGGAGACTGAATATGGAGCTGTAACACAAAATTATATTAACTGAGTGTACAATAGCCAACCCTGTAATAAAATAGGTTGCTGAATATATAGAATACATCAATATATCGAATGCATAAGGAGGAATCCAAAACTAGCATAAAGCAGGCTTACTCAAAATAGGCAAATCCCCCATAGGTGTAAAAAGCTGATCGCAAATCTGTCATGGAGCTCACGAATTGGCAAGGGCACATGGGCAAGCTAAAGAGTGGTGGAATGGCAGCTCATACATGCTTTTTCATGGAGAAAAGAGTGGAGGATGAAGAGGACAAAAAACTAGTTCACCTCACCTAGTCTTGCTTTCCTATGTGCTTTAAAACACTGAAAAAGCAGTCAATAAAGCAGAAAAATTAGAAGGGCGCCTAGGAGGCTAGGAATAAAGCAGATTTGATTCCTAAGGCTTTCCCAAGTGCTACATGAGTCAAATATGGCAAGTTTGACCTCTATGGATAGGAAATTAGTAACTTGCACATGGTGGGACTCATGGACTAGGAAAATAAGACAAAAATAAATGAATTAATGTCTAAGTGGGTAATACTATGGGTTGATTATTCTAACAGAGAAAGGGAGGTCCAAGAAGTCCGCAGAGGGACATGGAAGGCCATAAAGGTGTGATCTACCAAGTGTGGTAAAATCAGTGGTATCCACCTGAACGACACCTCTCCGTCTGAGTGCCGACATTCGCTATGTTGGCACACAAAAGGACATTTATGGATTGCGGGTTGCCCAAAACATTATAGATGGTCTTATTATGAACTGCATTTCTCATCCACCCAGCTGGTTATTTTTTACCTTTTAAATATGTCAAGTCCTGTACGCAACTGTGTATAAGGGAAACTCGCGTACTGTACACGACTATCCAAGAGAGCAACCCACGTATGCAGACCTTTGTATGCGACTGTGCAGAAGAGCAACCCGCGTACAGGTACAAAATTTTTCTCAGAAAATAAGAAAAATCCACAAGACTTTCAAACACTGTGATAAGTATGAACCAGGATAAAAGACCACACACAAACTTCAAAGCAAAGACTGGTCAGGGGTGACAGAAACAACCTACAGTAGTCTGGGCTCCCCAGTGGAGTCACCAATTCTGTTGTACAGGAATAAACACCTTATAACCGAAGGTCTGGGGTTACCAACATACTCATGAAACTTGCAGGAAATTTACTCTAGAGTGCAGTAAAGGAAATAGGAGGATAGAAAAGACTCACCCGATACACGATGGTTGATCCTAGCTTGTCCTCTTCTGCTCTTCTTCTCCTCCAAAGCCTTCAGGAATGCTTCTCCTTCACCTGTCAAGAGCCAATCCTCCAAATACAAGATGATACATATATATAAACAGGTTAGATAAATCATATACAGAGTGCTAAATCATAAGTATTTATCAAACCACAATATATCAGGGNGAAGGATTCTCTTTATTAACAATAATGAAAGAGTTCAGATTACAACCCAATGCCTGAGACAAGGACTCCTCTGCAACCAAAGGATTCTGAGTTCCACTGTTCCAAAGATTTCTGAATGAACTCCACCAGCATAAATTTGCTCTCCAAGTGTATGTATATAACACCCTCCCCAAGGCTTGTATTTATACTTGGTGAAGTAAGGCAGTTTCGAAGGTTGAGGAGGTTGAGACAGTTAAGGTGATTAAGGGTAAGGGCTTAACTAATCTTAAGTAATCGCGAGTTTTTATTTTTAATTTCAAAGGAAGGTGTACGCGGGTATCAATACTGGCAACTCGCGTATGACACACGAGTTTCTCTGAGGGTAACCCGCGTACAAATCTGTACGCAATATGCAAAAAACGACACTCGCATACAACACACGAGGTGCATATAAGAAGAGTCGCGTACAGGACTTGACATATTTAAAAGGTAAAAAATAACCAGCTGGGTGGATGAGAAATGTAGTTCATAATAAGCCCATTTATAATATTTTGGGCAACCCTCAATCCATAAATGTCCTTTTGTGTGCCAACATAGCGAATGTCAACACTCGAACGGAGAGGTGCCCTTCAAGTGGATAGCAATCAACTATAACATGAATACTATGCGTTAGTGGTTTTAACAACTTCCTCACTTTTCAAGCACTATATTCTAAGAGAGAAGCACTATATTCTAAGAAAGAAGAGAGAAATCGACTTTCAATAGTTTTTTTGTGACTTGGAGAATTGACAACTGGGGAATGGGCTAGTACTTGCGTGACACAGGGTCCAGGGCTCCATTCCCACTACCACTATACCCCTAGGTTCCCCAGAACATCCCGCAAGCATGGGACATGGGTAATCCTGGGTGTGATTTGAACTCGTGACCTCCTTTACAACATGTGACTTCATATCAAGCGAATCACCAATGAGCCACACCCGTGCAGGTGAATTTCAATAGATTTAGATGGAGAATTGATTATTAATTAAAATAGAGTACTAATTTATAAGTTTTTACACAATAGAATTCATTCAATAAACTAAGTTCTTCATTCAAATAAAGTCTCAATCATTAACATCACTCTCACTCTCCATTATGTTTAACATGTTCATCTTGTGACTCAATTGATTAAAATCAATTCCTATATATTATATTGTCTTCCCTATCCATATTTCCTTTAGTAACCATGCTCATATGATGTCATTCACATCAATGGTTATTGTTCCTTATGTTCAAACAAAACCACTATTGAGTTCTTACATAATTTTTGTACAAAAAAACAGGTTTTTCTTTTTTTTCCATGTGCTTCCACCAATGAACCACTACCTTGTATTTCTCAATAGTAACACTTAAATATTGGTAGGTGTTTCTCTCTTCCCTACCCAAACATATTGCACAATACCAGTCTAAATATCACACTATGAGAATTTATCCATCAACAACATCTTCTCTTAGAGATAATTCATCTTTATGCTTGTTACATAGAGGTCTAACATAGTGATCCTCAATAGTGTGGACATTACCCCCCAAGTAGGCTTCAGTGACTTCCTATGCGGGATGAATATAAGCATTATTTATTATTTTCTACATTTTGGATGATCATAAATTATTTCTTGAGTTCTGAATGTTAACAAAGTGTGTTTCCAAAGGTTTTAATATATTCTCCCAATAAGTTACCTTGTAATTTCAATATTGTTCCTCTCCCATTTTAATCCCTTTCTTTTATAATGGAATATATGTTTATAATCCTTTATTTATTTCCTCCATATGATAAGGTCTCTTTACTTTGATATTTTATAGTTCAGGTTTCCTTGTAATACCTCATTTTCACCCTTTGAATGTATTAAACTATACTATGAAAAATGATCTAAATATGCTAGTAAAGATTTTTAAGTGTAAAGCTCAAGGCTAAGGCCCAACTAGTGAATGGATAGGCATGTATGATGTAAATAATCATATATAGTCATGTGATTGAATTATCATGATGATTTAAAGATATGTAAATTTTATGATAGAATAAAATAATATAATGGTCCAATATGGTTATGTATGGAGCCCTAGAGGGGCTATTATTCTACGAGAGGGGAAGAGAAAAGGGTGCACTTGGGAAAGTAAATAATTTGTTCCCATGTGTCATCCTTAGAATTCATCCATTTTATACTATGTCCTTCAAATTATTCATATACCTCATTTGAATAATTAACCTAATCATTGAATACATGTGACAGGTTAGCGAGAAAGTCTTCTCAAACAATTATGGAAGCATGGGTTCGATATAGTACTCATGACAATTGTAAGAGTTATTAATTCTATGGTGATAAGTGATATCTATTTATATTTTCACCAATTCTCTCATTTTTGTTTGACTTTATGACTCTTGAGTCGCTAGGAATGCATAGTTCATGATCTATGCAGTATACTCTATGTTTCTCTCTCCAATTTCCAATTACTAGAATGAGACACTAACCAAAACTAGTATTGTGAAGAGGAAATTGCATACATTAGAGTGAAGAATGGTGGTGGTAGGTGAGCATAGAGGATCGTAAAGCTAAGAAACCATTATCCACTATACATTTGTTAGTATTTGGATGCTTAAGAAATCAAGTATTTCTTTTTCCAAAATTTGGAAATTCTCTAACAACATAAAACATGTTCGTCTCTTTCTACATACACTAAGGAGCATTATAAGGGAAGTGTATTGTCTTTTTATTCTTTAGAAACTTGGCCTCCAAGTGTCATGCAAGAACCATGATTGGGTTTTGTTCATTATAAATGTGTGTTGAAAAATAAACATGACAGGGGATAAATAATGACCTTATTCCCTAATTGAACCTTCTCAAGCTCATATACCATGAAAAAATTCTAGAAACCATGACATGATCCCTCTCTTGGGAGTATTTTGCATTTGAGTTGAATGTGGGTACCATTATGAGGTCTTGGGAATTGTGTATGGCTCTCAAGTCCATGACCATAGTTTGGGGGAGGGAAATAGGAGCTTCTATCCCTAAACATTACTTCTCAATATCAAGCACAATGGATGAGTCCTTCAGCCACCACATCTAAATAGCACCCAAGGGTGTTATGGGCACTGTGAGTAGGTTAGTTGTTCACCAAAACTGTGTGTATAGGTCTAATTAATGTCATATACAGATATTAATGGGTCATACACCCTAAATTATGCTATTCAAGTGCATTATCCATAAATAACAACTATGATTGATAAAGATTATAAGGCTATAATGCATAATGTGTCCTACAATGAGAATGAAAGGCCGTTGTATGAATTATATAGGATACTAGAGGGATACATGCATGATTATTAAACCACAACATAGTCCTTGAACAATAATGTTTCTAAATACAATTCTAGGAATCATTCTTAGTGCCATGGTTGGGGTTGTTTAACATTTGAGTGGGATATGGGTGACATGAATATGTTTTTTGCAATGGAAATGGGCCTTGAAATAAAAATATTATATTTTGGGAAAAAGGGGTTTAACCCCTAAATGAAACTTCTAGGTCTTAATAACTATGGGTAGGGGAGGAACACTCTTAGGTTGTAGGCCCTAAATGTTTCTTCTCAAGCACAGCCACCATGAACAATACCCATAAGCCACAAGAAACATTTAGGGTATTTATTGAATCAAAATTGTCTAAGGTATTTATTGAATCAAAATTGTATATGGATTTGATTACGAGTTTTTTTGAAACAAGGATGGTTTACTTGGCCTTGAACATGTTTGAACAAGGAAAATAATCTTCTCCAAATACTGTTGAATATTATTGGGTTCAAGATCCTTTAAAGAGTCATTGAACCAACACGATTCATTTGTATGGGTTATTTGCATTCGTTTGAGCAGGATCTACATTCCATGAGTAGTTTTTGTTATTTAGAAATTGGTCTTAACACCTAAACATGGTCAAGGGAGGAAATAAGGGCCTTAATATCTAATTGAACCATCTTGATCTCAAGCACCATGAACAAATGCTAAACACAATGACATGATCCCCAACTATAGGGTTTTCCTGGGAGTTTTATATAGATGTCATTAAAATGTTTTACAAACTATAGATGTGTCTCTATGCTTTGATCATAGTCATGTTAGGGAAAGAATAACATAAGGCTCTTGCAATGGTTGAGAAAGGGAAATAACAACCTTATACCATAAACATTGCTTCTCAAGCTTAAGAACCATGAATGGATCCTAATCCTACCACAAAAGACCATGGATGGTTCAAATGGACTTGGGCATCATCAAATATTGAAAAAAAATACTTAGTATCTTGTTGAAGTTTCTCAAACTTAAGAGTCTTTAACAAGTACTTGAGCTAACATGCAAGAACTTTGTATGGGGTATTTGGATTTTGAGTGGGATACATGCACCATGAGTGTGTTTTATGCACTGGAAATGTGTGTCAAGGAATAAAAATAGCCATTATAGAATTCCAATATCATTAATCCCTAATTAAACCTTCTCAGGCTCAAGCATGATCATGGACAACACCTAGAAACCACAACATAATAGGCCATCTCAGAGGAGTCTTTGACATCCAATTTGAATATCGATGTCATTATAACAACTTGGGAATCATGGATGGAACTTTGGTTTGTGACCATAATTAGGGGACTAGATCCTTTATCCATGAACCTTGCTTCTTGGGATCAAGTTCCATGGATGTGTCCTTGAACCACCACATTACACTTGTATTGGTTATCAATTTCCTCAAATCTTTTTGTGGTGCCATGGTTATATTAGTTTAGTTTTGCACCAAGAATGGGTTCATCACACACTTGATAGAAATTTTTCATTATTTATGCATGTGGGGTACCACATTTCACTCTGGAAATTTTACCTTTATTATCCAAATTGAATTTCAAGGGCTAGCTATAAAATGGAATAGTGGAAAAACACTATAGAAACACAAATATTTGAATTTACATCCACAACCATGTATGCAATATACCATGAATTCTCCCACAATTATGGTATTTAATTCATGTACACATTTTTCCATAAGCTATAATTTAAAAAATATATATAATAGAAAAATAAATCATATCATTTCATACACATTAGCAAAGTACCTATCTTTTAGAGGAAATAATCCTCCAACTCGCTACATACAAAGGATGTTCCTCTCAGCCATAGGAACTTTGTAACACTTGTTCTTTCTAATATAGATGTCATCCCTAGAATGGAACTATTAATCCACAAGGTTGGAATTCCTAATCCTTTTACTCAACCAACATATTTGACAAATATCTAGTTCCAAACCCCACTACAACTTTCTCGATCATCGACAATATTACCCTTCATCCTACACAGCACAAGGAATGGTATCCCCTTCTATACATGTATTTCCTCAAGCTATCCCAATTTACTTCCAGTGCTCCAGCATATTATGGCCATTGAATATCATTATTGGAACTCTAGGGAATATCATATATAGGTTAGGTTTCTTCTCACATGTCACAATAAACATTAACATAGGTTTACCATGGCAATTTGTGCCAGTAGCTATGGAAGATTCAGTTTTCTCTCTTTATTGATCTGTCATCTTCTAGTATCCAAGATGATGATAAAATATTTCTATAATGATGCTATAATCTCAATTCACAACCTTTTTTATTCTTCTTTATAACATTCCATGTGGCACTCACAAGGAATGAACTTTTCACCCTTTAATATTAACTTGGGATAATTAATAATTGAACATTAACTAAACCACTCTTATGAACATGGTTTTAAGTAACTTAGGGTAAATTAACTATCTAATTTTTACAAGTAATACCAAGGAATTATGCTAATAAATCATTAGGTTTCACTCTCCTTACTTGCCTTTCACGTCCCCCACTTATGGATTCTTAGCCCCTCATCTCTTTTTCATTCTTCTTCATGTTGAATCCATCAGGGTTTGTATATTAATATCATTGTACATAATTAAATTATATTTTGTTATCCTAGAACATTTATATGTGGCTCATATCCACTTCATTATTACATTCTAGGGTCAAAAATGAGGTATTACATCCCCCCCCTAATTTATGCACCATCCTCGGTGCATCATCAATACTATATATACAATGAAAACATTTAATAATTTATTTAAACATGTATAGCATGTCTTTTCCTTCCATTCTATATCTCCCAAATTGCTTATTTAGCTCCATTTTCCATTCCATTCTTTATCCTTGCAATATTGCATAGTTATTGGCTATTCTGTATATAATGCACCAACACTGACTAGTCACTATCTTGGTTGCATCCCAAAGCTTGGAATAGTACATATTAATGATCAAGAATAAATGTTCACATTATAACCATTCTAATTCCAAAAATTTTATGTCCATATGAGAATTTCAATATCACAAGAGATGAATGCATATTCATACCACGAAATAAGCATACAACTTCTTTCCAATACTTATTTGTATGAATAATTTTTTACTTTCACATGCCTCCCATAAAAAATAATATGATTATTTCAACTCACTCATATTTTTTACAGACCCTCCTTGATTCCAATAGAATTTCCACAAGTATCTCTCATGATAGATTCATTTAAGATGCCTCTTCTCTTAGTGCACTCGCTCTTCTAAGCTCAAACAACCCCTTCTCTACTAAACAAGCCCTCATGAATTCCATCATGCCAGGGATTTCACATGTAAGAATAACATCAACTCATAGAGTCTTACTATAAGGAATCCCACTAATAGCCTCTAATCAACCAATAAACCATGGAAATCAAAAGGTTCCAATGTTACTATAGTTTCCTTGTTCCTAGGATTTCCATCTCACAATAGGCATCAATTTTCTTTACTAGATACATTCACCCTTTTAGTTGTTTTATAAACATAAATATGAAATATCATGATTCATATTGCTATCTTTCAATCAATCTTAGAAATAGTTATTACAACAATTAAATCAAAATAATACAACAAGTTCCACATAATACTTGGATTTCAATTATGTAGGCATAATTCCATGTCTTCATTATGGCTTACTTTCATTGACATATCCAATAAATATTTTTATAAAACTCCATTCTACCAAAAGTATGTTATTGTAGTCCATCAAACCATGACTATCTTTATCATATATTTCTTTCATTGCATCCAAAATAGCTCATGAAATGATCTTGGAATTATAAATACCATCAATTATTGCATCATTTAAGTTATTAGCATATTAAATGCAATGAAATATGGCATAAGCATTCATTCACACAATGTATCTCAACCTATGTGCCATATACATGTGTGCATAACCACAATATTTACACAATCTATTAATGCACATCCACTCAATGCACCCCTGCATTGATTCAAGATTGTCATATTTTTATGACATGCATTCCACCATGGCGAATTGGAAGGTCTAACCAATACCTCTACACATCATCCCTCCACCTCTCCAATACTTGCATGACCATCTAGATACCTTCTTCTTCTTCCCAACACAACACTAGGTATATACTTTTTTTCTACTAAATAATCCCTCAAGCTTAGTAGAAGTTGTTTCCTTTCTCTAAAAGTAGTCTCTTTAGAAACCCTTCCCCTCTAATGGTGTCTTTTTGTCGGAAACATAGTTATAGTCCAAGACACCAACACAAGTAGGGAGACCATTGTACACTTGTGTAGTATTATAACCCCTCCACATCCAATAACACTATGGATTCAATGATGAGTATCTCACATGGAATTCACTTCCACATCAAGATCATAAGTTCTAACTTTGGTTATTTACTCATAACCAACACACAAGGAACACTATTAAATTTCATATGAATGCATTCTAGATTCTAACAATCATATCCAGGTATAAGGAAAACTACCTTCACCACCCCATACAACGATTAGTGGGGTATCCTTCACATAAATGAATTCAAACATACTAATTCATGATATTAAAATATGGATGAAGGGATTCTTACCCAATCCCTTTTCCAAGTCTTATGAAACCAACATAAATAATTATTTACATACTTGCAAGGTTTCCATGAACTTATCTAATGTTACCCAATGAATTGGTGTCTGGTAGGATTTGATATGTCCCTTTCACCATCCCCTTGATTGACACCTTTTTTTCCTTATCCTTTATTTAACAATATGACTTCCATTGCAATAGTATCATCAACATAATTAAACATGCTTCAATTATCTTTGGTCATACAACCATCCTCAACCAGAAAAATTATCAGTTTGCTCATTACAAATGTGACATCATACCACTTTTACAAATATTCAATATCATGTATATGCAAAGTCCTATTTATATGCAATACGCATTATCTCTTAACATGCCCACCGATGCATGTGTATGCTAAATATTGGATTCTCTTATATTTTAAACATTTTCCGTCTTTAATTATCTACATATAAAAATCATAAAATATAAATATAACACCAAGAGATTAATTAACAAATTCTCCCTTCCAACTCTATTGCATAGCATGGAATCTCAGCTCCACCTCATAGTTGATCCCAACCATGCTATATTTTCCAATTTCACATTGGATCATTAGCTATGATTTTCTCACCAAGTAGCAATTCACCACGTGTATAAAAATTTTGTTTAGTTTTCTATCTTGTTATAGCTTAATTTCTAACTTGATTAGCATTTCATACATTTTCATAATAACAAAATAAAGAGGATCACTGAAAGAAACACAATCACAAGGTACACAACAATTTACCCTAGGAAATCCTAAAGGGAAAAACCTAACAAAACTTCCTCAATATAGATTACCAGTATGCAATGACCAAAGAACAAGGTCTCATTGAGTGAGAGACCAAGCCCCAAGAATATGAGTTGACATACCAAAGACAATGGTACTCCTCCTTCTCTGTCTCTCCTTCTTTCTCTCTCTTGCGTAATACAAGTGTGAGTGTGTTTGTATAAATGAGGGAGGGTGCCTCCCTATTTATACTAAACTTCCCAAGTGAAATTTTACTTAACTGGGATGACCTACCTAACTGGAAGGGCCGACCTACCTACGAACACTTCACAATAATATTTATAATCATATTTTCTGGGTGTTATTGACCTGACTTACAACTGATGGTTTACCTCATGACATTTACATTACCTTTTACATCAGTAACATCTCTCAAAGGAGGAATAATAATAATGTGAAGCACAAGAAGAATATTCTTCGAGGTTACATTATTTCAACATTCCCCCTTAACAAGAAAGGTATTCTATTGACAACAACAACAACTGGTGTGTCTCTACACAACATCATCAGAAGGAGAGGGAGGGAGAGGAGGCATCATCAATATCAAATTTTGGAACATAATCTAGTACATCTATAGATCATTAGAAGTCTTGAACAACAACAACATCTTCAACACAGAGCTAGAGCATCAACATATTCAGTATAGAGCTGAAGTAACATCATCATCCTCTTCAGTATAGAGATGACGTAACATCATCATCATCTTTAGTACAAAGCTGAAGTAACATCATCAACATATTTAATATAGATCTGAAGTAACATCATTTGCAGCATGGAACTGGGGCATCATCATTTGCAGCATGGAAATGGAACATAAAAAAAAACATGGAGCTGGAGCATCATCATCTACAGTATGGAACTAGATCATCATCTATAGCATGGAGCTAGAGCATCATCATTGTCTATTGGAACATCATCATATGCAGCATGGAACTGAAACATCAGCAGCAGCATGGAGTTGGAGCATCGTCATCTGCAGTGTGGAGTTGTAGCATCATATGTATCATGGAGCTAGAGCATCATCCTCATAAGCTATAACATCATCATCTACATAACAAGTGATACATCACTAGCATCGATAGCACGAGGCTAGCTCATCAGCATAAAGTTGGAATAAAAACAACATCTAACATCATCAACAACAACTTGAGGCTGGAGAAAAATCATTTATGGTAGGTATAACAACAACCAACATGATCCTTCATTTCAGAATTATGGGATCATAGAAAACACATATTTGGTACTCATACAAACCTTCCTTTCAAAATTACGAGATCAAGTCTTTGCAAAGCTACCAATACTAATCATAGATAATGCATACATACATAAGACAATCCTTCCTTTCAGAATTACATGATCAATTCCATCACTTACATCCTAGATTATCCTTCCTTTCGGAATTACGAGATCAATTCCACTACTAACATTCTAAACAATCCTTCATTTTGGAATTATGGGATCAAGTCCTATACTAACATCATGGACAATCCCTCCTTTTGGAATTGCAAGATCAAGTCCACTATCAACATTCTTGACGATCCTTCCGTTTTGTATTGTGGGATCAAGTCCACTAACAACATTCTGGGTGATCCTTCCTTTCGGAATTATGGGATCAAATCCACTACCAACATATTGGACGATCCTTCCTTTCATAATTATAGGATCAAGTCTACTATCAAAATTTTGGATGATCCTTACTTTAGGAATTACGGAATCAATTCCACTACCAACATTTTGGATGATTCTTCCTTTCAAAATTATGGGGTCAATTCCATTATCAACATAGTAGACGATCCTTCCTTTCGGAATTATGTAATCAATTCCACTACCAACATTATGGATGATCCTTCCTTTTAGAATTATAGGATTAAGTCCATTACTTCATCAATATTTAAGATGATCCTTCCTTTCATAATTACGGGATCAAGTCTAAGGATGATTAGTCCTTCCTCATCAAAATTTAAGACAAGCATTCCTTTTGGAACTATGGGGTCAAGTCTAAGGATGGTTAGTCCTTCCAAATCAACATTAAAGATGATCCTTCCTTTCATAATTACAAGATCAAGTCTAAGGATGGTTATTCCTTCCACATCAACATTTAAGACTATCTTTCCTTTTAGAATTACGGGATCAAGTCCAATAAGATTAACATTTAAGACAATCATTCCATTTGAAATTACAGGATCAAGTCTAAGGATGATCAATTCCAACTTCCACATCTTGGATTATCCTTCCTTTTGGAATTACAGGATCGAATCCAACAAGATCAACATTTAAGACAATCATTCCTTTCGAAATTACGAGATAAATTCTAAGGATGATCAATTCCAACTTCCACATCTTGGATTATCCTTCCTTTTGGAATTATGGGATCGAATCCAACAAGATCAACATTTAAGACAATCCTTCCTTTTGGAATTGTGGATCAATTCTAAGTATGATCAATCCCAACATCATCATCTTCGATGATCCTTCCTTTCATAATTATGGGATCCATTCCAACAAGATCAAAATTTAAGACTATCCTTCCTTTCAGAATTACGGGATCAAGTCTAAGGATGATCAATCCAAAAATCATCATCATGGACGATCCTTCCTTTTCGAGTTACAGGATCCAGTCCAACAAGATCAACATTTAAGATGATCCTTCCTTTCAGAATTATGGGATCAAGTCAAAGGATGATCAATCCCAACTAAACTACCTGTTGTGATCAGGATTCCATATCATCAATACTACTCCCCGTTTCAATGGAAGTCCTTACATACAACACCAAGATTGTATCAAAAGTGTTCAAACTTCACAAGAGATAGAGGCTCATTCAACACATCTTCCTACTCAATTGTGCTCACATATTGGAGCTTTATAGCTCCCTTCTGCACCATGTCATGAATGTAGAAGTACCAAATTTTTATGTGCTTCGTCTTATCATGGAACAAGGGGTTATTTGTCATCTTCATGCTTCTTTTTTTATAACATATAATCATGGTAGCATCCATTTCTAGATCGAATAGATCTGATAACAAATTTCGAATCCATAAGGATTCACAAGTGGCGAAACAAGCTACAATATATTTTGCTTATGCAGTGCTGAGAGAAACACTAGACTACTTCCTACTTAGCCATAAGATCATGGTTGACCCCAAACTGAAACATCCTCTTGAAGTGATCTTTCTACCTGAGACACTTCCTGCCTAATATGAATTTTTATAACCATACAATCTTAATTCATGATCTCTAGTATAACTGAGACCATATTCTATTGTACCTTTTAGGTACCTCATCACATGCTTTGCAACTACCAAGCGAACATGTTTAGGTTCAACTTAGATACTAATTCAAAGTGTTCACGACAAAGCATATATCTGGCAAGGTATTCATCATATACATAAATGAACCAATGATTTGTCTGTATAGTGTCACATCCACTAATTCGAACGAAGCGTCATCCATCAACTTCAAGTGTGTATCCATGGGTGTGGTAATGAATTTACATTTCAACATGTCAAAAATTTTCAGTATTTCAACTACATAATTCCCTTGGTTAAGGAAGATTCCTTCTGGACTCTTCCATACTTCAAGACCTAGAAAATAATGCATCAAGACAAGGTATTTCATCACGAATACTACAAAAAGATTATTCTTACATTTTGATATTTCCTTCTCATTTCCTGTCAGGAATAAGTCATCCACATACAACAATAATATGGCAGGTTCATTAATCACAACATTGAAGTAAAGGTTAGGATCAACCTTACTTTTGGTAAATCCCAAGCTCATGAGAAAACTATTGATTCTTCCATACGAAGCTATTGGATATTTCTTTAGTACACACAGAGTCTTCTTTAATTTACAGACATGTGTTCTTTTCTCTTTGAATTCAAAACATTGTGGTTGTTCTATGTACACATATTCTTCAATAACACCATTTAGGAATGTTGTTTTCACATCCATATGTTGTAACTTCCATTCTATCTTGGCTGCTAGTTCCATGGTGGTTTTGATGGAAGTGTACCTTTCTACAGGAGAAAATGTCTCTTCATAATTGATTCCTTCATTTTGAAAGAATCCACGGGCCACAAATATGGCTTTGTACTTCTCAATATTATTTATTTCTGGATTTTTCCTTCTGTATTGGAAACTATTTCCAACATATCACTCTTCATTATGGATTGGTATTCTTCCATCATAGCTTCTACCCATTGTTCATTTTGAACAGCTACTTCAAAACAAGTAGGTTATTTTTCTATAAGATAACACATCAAATCCACATAACTAGGAAATGGCTTTGTCTTCTTACTTTGTGTTGTGGAACCTTCTGGAGCACCATACATTTCTGCTTCTTGAATAATATCACAGACCTAAGTTGAATTTTTCTTGTGGGAGATATTCATGTGGGGGGGTTCTTAGGGCTCCAACATATCATGTTCTTTTGGAATCTCATCATCATGAGAGGGTGTAACTTCCTTCATCGGTTTTGCATCTTTGGGAGCTACAACTTCTTCATATGTTTCTTCAGGGTAGAACTTTATCAACTTCTTGAGAGATGCATCTTCATCAAAGGTTACATCCTTGCTAATTCCCATGTGATGGTAACTTGGTATATATATTATGAAGGCCTTGGAGACCTCACAGTACCCAACAAATATTCCTTTCTTTCCAGAAGGATATAATTTGGTTGGTTTCTCTTTTTTTTATATGAACAAACACTAAACAACCAAATATCTTGAGGTCACTTATCTCTGGTTTCTTGCATGTGAACATTCTTCAGGGGTTTTGAATTCAAGTGCACTATGGAATATTTTTTCCTAGACATATACTAATATCATTGCTACTTCATCCCATAAGTGCATAGGAATATCTTGATCATGGATCATAGTCTTCACTAATTCCATAATGGTTCAGTTCTTCCTTTTAGCAACACCATTCTGTTATGGATTATAGGGAGTGGTAAGTTCCCTCCTAATCCCAGCACCCTTGCAGAATTTTCCAAATTCATTTGAAGTATACTATCCTCCATTATATGACCTGAGTGTCTTGATAGTTCTTTCAGAAAGATTCTCTACCAACGCTTTGAATTCCTTGAACTTTCCAACACTTCATCCTTTGATTTCAAAATGTAAATCCAAGTCTTACAAGAGTAATCATCAATGAAGGTTACATAATATACATACCTTCTTAAAGATGTTGAGGGAATAGGACCACATACATTTGGGTGTATAAGTTTCAATATTCCTTCTGACTTGGTGTCACTCTTCAGAAATGGATTATTTATGTTCTTTCCTTTCACACATCCTTTACATATTTCTCCGTGATCAATCTTTCGGTCTGGTAGACCTATGACTACCTTACTCACATGTGGTAGGGATTTTTAGTTTATGTGAGCAAGCCTTCTATGCCATAGTTCACATGGATTTGTAGTATCATGAATTAAGGCCACTTCATAGTGACCTTTCAGTTTATATAGGCCACCTTCTTCTATCCCAATGACAGATGCATCTTCTCGATATTTACCTCTATTCCACATAAGAAATTCACCATCTATAAAGGCAACCCAAAATCCTTTATTATCTAGGGTTGAAATAGAAAGCAAGTTCTTCTTTAATCTAGGAACATATAATGCATCCTTCATATTCATCGGGCTTCCTGAATCAAGCTTGTATATGGATTCTCCTATTACCCTAATGGGATATTGATAGTCATCTCTTAGTTAAACTTTATGAGGGGAGTCCCTTTCTTCAAATATGGAGAGATTATTCTTCTAACCTATCATGTGCTTTGAAACACCATTATCAATCAACCATGTATCACTTCCATGTGTTAAATACCCGAAGAGAGCGAAGAAAAGAATACATTATTCAACTTCTTTTTTTGTTCACTTCTTAGGAGGTTATTTTTCATACATTCATGATAGGGATCAAAAATTTCCTTAGGTGTATCCTTGGTGGATATTTTAGGAATCAAGTGATCCTTGATTGAATCAACTATGATCCTCTTGGCTCTAATCATTTATTTCTTGTACTTTTCCTTTGCTTCATCTTCTTCAGGCTCCAACATAAATCCCTTGATAAAATTTACAAGATCATTCTCTTCTATAATGAGTCCTATTCTATATTTCCAAGCACATAATTTTTATATACCTTCCAACTTGTCATCAAGCTTAGTGCTTAGATACATCCTGTCCCCGATATCAGAAAATGACAAAAATTGAAAGTTTAACATAAATGAAAAATTAACTCACCAAAATATGCACTTGATTGAGGTGAGTATGATGGTACAGTCATTTTATGAAGAATCCAAATTCTAACCCTTGAAACTGGACTTCCAATATTCTAGACTACAGTTTATGGTTCTATTTCAGATTTTCTGGTTTACTGGTTTATTGGTTTTCTAATTCAAGCCAAACCAGGGCTCAAATTTTTGGAGGATCTAACCACTGGAAGAAATTGTTCTTGGTTCCAAAATATGTGCTTAGGAGGGACGTACTCCCTATGTCGCTTGCACTAAAAAATTCCACTTTATCATAAAACCCTAATTTTTGTGTCTCAAGAAGGAGAGACAGATTTACCTTATGAAAGTTGCTCTTTTAAGGATGGCTCTAATACCTTATTAAGTTTTCTATGTTGTCATGGATTAATTTCTAATTTGATTATCATTTAATACATTTTCATAATAATATCCTTAAATAGGATCACTGAAAGAAACACAATCACAGGGTACACAACAATTTACCCTAGGAAATGCTAAAGGGAAAAAACTAGCAAAACTTCCTCAATATAGATTAATAGTATGAAATGACCAAAGAACAAGGTCTCATCAAGTGAGAGACTGAACCCCAACCATAAGAGCTAAGACACCAAAGACACTGGTCCTCCTCATTCTCTATCTCTCCTTCTTTCTCTCTCTTGCGCAATACAAGTGTGAATGTGTGTGTATAAATGAGGAGGGAGCCTCCCTATTTATACTAAACTTTGACACTGACATTTTACCTAACTGGGATGACCTACCTAACTAGTAGGGACGACCTACCTAGGTACACTTCACAATAAAAATTATAATCATATTTTCTGGGTGATATTGAACCGACTTACAACTCAGGGTTTACCTCATGACATTTACATGACCTTTTACATTAGTAACATCTCCCGAAGGAGGAAAAATAATAATGTGAAGTACAAGTAGAATATTCTTTAATGATACATTATTTAAACACATTTATACTTGCTACATTCATAACATATATAAATCATATTCTATCAACAAAATAAATTTAAGGTGAGAAATCCCCCTCTTATCAATTCTTCTTTGCTAACATTGTTCTGTAATTGTCACTACAACAATATTCTTAGCCATAATTAACTTCCTTTATCAATGTAAAAACTTCCAATGTTGTATTGATATGTCTTAAAACCCCATTTGAATATCCAATTATCTTTTCCTTAATTTGATTTTCCTTTGCATTCTATTCACATTGCGTTGTCGCTCCGCTTACCTTGAGCACTTCTAGCAAATCCCAACTTGGCCATTCCAGCATTAACATATTCTTTTACTTCTTTCTTTCCCAGATCGATCTTTCCCTAACATTATATTTACCTAATATTCCCAGCACTTCATAGTTTTGCAATTAATTCTATTCCAACTCCATATGGATTCTTTTCTAATTCCATTCGTTTTTGCAAACCATGTGAATCTTGAATATATTATTGTATGATCTCTTAATAGTTTGCTTGTGGAAGTCACCATAATATCCTATGTCCTTATTTGATTTCATGTCCGTCTATATACTAAAAATGCACTCAACACCCTTCATCATTATATTATTTTCAGGATGGTCATTTATGTCTAGAATCTTTTCCTTTATGCTATGATTCCTTCCCACATCTTAAGAACTCATCACATCTCATCTCATTTATTGTATTATTTGTAGATGTCTTCAAGATTCATTCATTTATGGTCTTTAAATTTTATTTCCATCAAACTTTTGACCACAATTATAAACGACATAATAGATCCACACACTATGATTATTTATCCCATTATTAGCAACATCTATGTGAGTGGAATTTCATCACTTCTTTTCATTCTTTATAGGTAATTTGTTAAGATAGTTCCTTTAGTGCCACAATATATTCAATAAATTTAAGTGTTCCTATGATAGTTTTTCCTATTCTTATCTCTAGTTGTATATGGACTTGTTAAACTCTAAAATTTCCTCTTCACTTTATTTGATTGTGCTCATGAAATCTAATTATATCCACCTATTCAATTCTACACACATTGGAGTACTCTATTCCCCCATTGGCTCCTTTACAATGAATTAGCATTCACTTTTATATCATTATGTTACATGCTCATAAGTTGTTGGTTCATAACTTGCAACTCTTCAAAACATGCATATATTTACCCACCATGATGATTCACCCATCACATGTATTAATTGTATGTCCTATTGGTATGTTCCATGTTCGCATTAGTTGTCATTGTTTCCTTAGAAATTGTATATGATAATACATTACCCTGAATAAGGGATTCAATAATTGTTCTCTTAACCCATATTTCACATTTTGAATTTAGTGAATTCATTGCACGCATTTTGGCTAAGTCATAAACAATAGTTCTTAATTTCTTCTTTCTCCATGAGTGTTTGCAATACAAGCTTCTCCATTGTATATTTTTAGACACTTGTTAACAAATATTACCACGATAATATAACTTTGAATATCCCTACTCATTAATAGTATTATCATGTTACTAAGAACCCAACCATCCTTGGTTAATTATTCATATTACTACTTAACAAGAAAATTTACCCTACTTTCTCTCCCAACTATGAACCCACTTCATTGTGAGAGAACCAATATGATATTCATACGGTAATAGTTAGACAATTCCACCTTTAGTAAACTCTTCTTCCATCATACAATATTTTTTCCAAAAAATAGTATAATTTGGAGGTTATTGACATTCAAAATTGCCTTGCCTAATTAATCCTAGAGGTCGCTTTCTTGAATATTAGAAACCTATTTCAAACATTAGAACCTTCTATTATATTCTCATTTAAATTATCATTCCAACCACCATACATGTTGGTTGTGGAGCTTGATCTTCTTGATTCAGAGACTATGTTTCAACCATGTTTGAATCCTAGTACCATGACAAGGGGGTGTGGGGGGTATTTCCCCCCACTATAGTCACCATGGGGGTTCTAAGGGGCGGAGAATAATTTGGGAGACCCCCCCCCCCCATCATGGGGGTTCAGGGGCAGTTCCCCCATAGCAAACATTTGTGAAAAAATGATTCATAAAATGTTGTAATTTTAGAGTCAATACATGGTCAATAATGGGTGATTTATCGACCCATGATTTTGGGAAGCTCGTGGTATTTTCCCATGGTATTCCATTTATAAAAGGAAGGAATTATAATACAGATTTGTATTGTATTGTATCATTGTAAATCATTCTCTATGATTGTGTGAGAGAGACTCTGAGAGAATGAATAGGAAGTGCAACGGATGTGCTGTAGGTTGTATCCCTTAATTTTTGTTGCACAGTGTAATAAAGGGATTGGAAATTTCTATGTGGATGTAGCCCATCTTGGCTGAAACACATTATATTTGGTGTCTCTCTTGTAATGTGTTAATGTGTTTTATATTTGCATCTTGTTTATTGTTATTGCTCTGCGATTCTAATTTTATAACAATTGGTATAAGATCCAAACAGTCTATTTGGCTAGTAAACTCGTAGGAAAGAAGGGTTCCTGGTTTGAGTGGGAGCAATGGAGAAAGAAGGAAAGTTTTGGGTCGAAAAATTTAATGGCCAAAATTACTAGTTATGGAAGATGCTAATGGAGGACTATCTCTACCATAAGGATATGTTCCTACAGTTGGGAAGAAAAGAAAAAAAACCAGCGACTATGAAGGATGAAGAATAGGAGGTTCTTGACAGAAAAGCACCAGGAACAATACGACTATGCCTGGAGTCGTCAATGGATTTCAATATTAAAAATAAAACACAATGGAGGGTGTGATGAGCACATTCAGTAAGCTCTATTAAAAAACATCGTCTCCCAAGAAGGTATTTATAATGAACAATTTATTTAATATGAATATGTCAGAAGGTGGATCTGTTGCTGACCATTTAAATGAATTTAGTACGGTTTCTAATCAGCTAAGTTCTGTAGGAGGGTGCTCGCACGAAGTTGGTTCAGATTTTTAGTGCCACTTTATAAATATAAAATGCAAGTCCAAAATGTAAATATATGGCGCATATGCATTATTGTGTCTAGGTTCAGAAAACCCGAGCCCAAAACCGAGGCTAAGATTAGTTATCCTATATTGCATGTACGATGTATTGCACATGCATTTTGTAAGAGTTACAAATCGCAAGTGCGATATATCAAACTTGTGATTTGTAATACCAAAACAAAAAAATAAAACAGGGCTGCGAACTCAATTTCTCATTTCACAGTCAAGGCAACGAGGAATAGTAGTGCGAAAAAACGGTAGAGCGATTTAAGTTTGAGCGAATTTGGAAGGGTCGATTCAGAAGTTGGATACACTGGAAGGTAAGTGGTCATTTCCTCGAAAATTTCTTTCAATTTTCATTTGTTTTTGTTAATTTTAAAATGAATTTAATAAAAATTGTTGAATTAAATCAAACAATGAAATATTAAAACAATTTTGAATTTGTTGTTTTAATCTTAACATAGAACAAAAATGTTGAAGAAAATGTGTAAAATGAAACCACTGATAACCAAGAACCAAACACAAACCCAAACCCAAACCTAAATACAAACACAAACCCAAACACGGAGGGGGAACAAGACCAGAATTCATAGATTCTAGTTCGTTTGGCTGCATTGAGGAGCCTTAGTTCACTATTTAGAGGGGGGGGCATTTAAGAAAATATATGAGGCATTAGATACCATAGAAAACATAATTTCCAATGCCTAGTGAGCACTGTACAACATTATCTTGTACAGAGAATCCCAAAGGAAATTATATTCCAATGGGTTGAGCTATAAAGATGTCAAAAAACTAAAGATAACCAAAGACCAATATTTTTCATTATTCTGAGACCCTAGCACCGGATTGGTTCCACCCACCAGTCGACCACACATTTCCATAGACTAGTGCATGGAACCAAATGTGAAATCCAATTGGATGGATCACTGGTACATGGTCTTCGATGAAGACCCTCATGGGAACAGAGACATCCCATTTTATTTCATAAGGAAGCTGTATGCAGAATTTATCTTGGGGAAACATGTGAACTATTTTGATATTTTAGAGCTCTAGGGTGTGGGTCATGGGATGCCCCAAGATAGGGAAGGGGCTAGGAATTATCCTAACCATGTGCCACGCCCTCCACGCACACCAAAACCCCCTTGGGTATATCCTCCTATGAATATGGTGATTGATGATACACAGGAGGCCTTATTCCACTTGGCAGATACATTCCTTCGACATGGGACTATTGTCAAAGGTAATGTATTCCAAGCGGTTGGCACTTATGGGGCTGGCCCATCACACACTCAAGATCCACTTACTAGGTCTCTAGACCGTACTAGAGCTACATATCACACTGGAGACATAGAGGGTTCAGAGCGTCGTGTTATTTTACACCCTTGCACAATGTGTGGATGCATATGATATGGGCCTGGTTCAGTGTTCCGGGATGATGGATTACTTCGATATGTAAGTAAAAATCATTCTTTACATATTATATTTTGTTTTATATCACAGTTTTCAATTGTTTCATAATTTATTTATATTTAATTATCTAACAATTTATGTGAACAAATATACAGCTGGTTTCCCTGACACCCCATATTCACAAAGTTCGATGGTTGATATTGATAACATTGTTACAGTGGTCAATGTTGCATATGATTTTGGTGCTTCATCATTAACTGTAAGAATTTTACCTTTTTTGTCATTGTTAATACATATCTATAGTAGAGATTGCAACATTCAATTTGTCCTAATCTGGATATAATATGTTTTATGCAAGGTGGGAACGATGAGTTTTTGGAATCCTAGGAAAGTCCCTCACATGTAGATCAATATTCCCAAACATAGATATTATTTTAATTATGCTTTTAATTATGTTTTTAATGATTCAACATGTGTACTTTTAATTATTAGAAATTTTCTAATTGTATCTTATGTTTTGTAATATGTATGCCAGCCGAATGACCTTTTTGAATGATTCATATGCCCATCCATTTAGGCCATTGGTGGTTATTTCACCCTTTGGTGACCCACTTTCTCACCTTTTAGAAGGTATATGTAGTATAGTTTAATTTGTACATGCAAGTATGTCTCGCTTTCTTTGAAAAAATCATTGTCTGTCCATGTAGTATATGTCTTGATTTCTTTGTATTTGTTGGCATTGACATATGTTAATTTATGCAGGAATATAGTGAGGAAGTGATTCTTTAAGAGCACCAAATCTAGGTTGTTGGTGACCCACCTCTCCCCCCCATGTACATGTATGTTTCACTTTCTTTGTAATTTTCTAATTTTCTAATATGTATGATTTCTAATATGTATGCCAGCTGAATGACCTTTTTGAATGATTCATATGCCCATACATTTAGGCCATTGGAAGTTATTTCACCCTTTGGTGACCCACTTCTTCACCTTTCACAGGTATATGTAGTATAGTTTAATTTGTAGATGCAAGTATGTCTTGCATTCTTTGAAAAATTCATTGTCCATCCATGTAGTATATGTCTCATTTTCTTTGTATTTGCTGACATTGACATATGTTACTTTATGCAAGAATCTAGTGAGGAAGTGGTGCTTGAAGAGCACCAAATCCAAGTTGTTGGTGACCCATCTCTCCCCCCCAAGGTACATGTATGTTTCTCTTTCTTTGAAAAAATCATTTTCCTATTAGATTTTTAACATTAAGCTAGAATTATTAGGATCTTTAACTGAGAGAATAACAAGAACAACAATCAAACACAAGAGACAATGAACACAATGTTTTTCCTTGGGGAAACCATAAATGGAGAAAACTCCGCAACTTCCTCAGAGATAGAATCAGCACCAAGAGTAAAACCCTAAAACAGTAAGATGATCTCTTGACAACAGTAACTTCTTTCTTCTAGCCCCAGTGTCTTCTTCTTCCTCAGCTATTGCACTACAACTGAGTGTGAGTGAGTGTGTGTTAAATAGAGAGGTAACCTTTCTATTTATACTAATTCCCGACATAGCTAAAACCCTACTAGGGATGACCTCTCTAGAAGAGTCTAATAACCCTAGTTCCCTGGAACTGCAGGGACTTTAGCCCTTAGACAATAGGAGGGTTACCCACAATGACTTGTCATGACATTTTTACATTATAGATCCTCCTGATCGAAACATCGGGCATGACATGACTCAATTACATTATAGATCCTCCCGATCAGAACATCGGGGCATGACATGACTCAATTACATTATAGACACATCCTAGAATAAACATCGGGGTACAAGACACAAGATACATAGGTGAATACATTCCAAAGTTACAATTACATCAACACTCCCTCTTAACTAGGAAGGTATTCTTTTGACACAATTTTCAGCACTGGTCTTCTTCTTTGTATCAACTGGATCATCTCGGTATCGTCATCTTCAAGTTTTCTTTATCTTCAAGTTTTCTTCATCTTCAAGTATTCTTCATCTTCTTCATCTTCTTCATCTTCAGGTCATCTTCATCTTCAAGTATTCTTCATCTTCAAGTCATCTTCTTCTTCAAGTCTTCTTCATCATGGGATCTGCATCATCACGACCACTGGATCATCACTGTATAATCATCAACTCTAGATCATCACTTGATATAGATCATCATCAAGTTTGGATCATCATCACATATGGATAATCACTTGATCTGGATCATCATCAAGTCTGGATCATCATCATCATCGGTGCTATCTCTCGATTCTTCTTATCATAGGAAGTTCTACAGAATCAGTCCTGTAGGCCTACCCTTCATGTAGGTCTTCATCAGTGCTTATATCTGACACTTAAGTCAGAATGGCCCACCCAGATCTTACATCTAACCTCATAATGTTAGAAAGGCATGCCCAACACTCACATCTGACCTCATCTTGTCAAAAATGCCCAGCACTCACATCTGACCATGTGTAAACACATCACGCCAGAATGGATCAGCACTTATATCCGACCCTGTACAAGCACACCACATTGAAAAGGATCTGCACTTACATCCGACCATGTCTGAAGACACCACATCAGAAAGGCTCAACACTTACAGTCAACCATGCTCGAAAGCACCGCATCGAAGAGGCTCATCAATTACAATCGACCATGCTCGAAAGCACTGCATCAAAAGGGATTTGCACTTACATCCAACCATACTTGAAAGAACTACATCGAAAGGGCTTGCACTCACATCTGATCATGTAGAAACCAATCCTACAGTCCTATCAGAATGGCCCCCATTCCTATACTGAGCTACCTGGTAACTGACCAGGCACCTCCATTCTCCCAGAGAATGTCAGTTGCCCTTACATCTGACCTACTTGTCAGAATGGACAACAATCAAATCTGGCATGGGAGGAACCTAATCATTTAACCATGATATAATGGTTCATCCCTTACATCTGATCAAGTGGGAACACATCCCTCTATCAAATCAGAATGGCTCTCAGTCCTAGACTGAGTTTTCCTGGTAACTGATTAGGAACCTCCATTCACAGAATGACATTTATCCCTTACATATGATCATGTAGAGACAAATTCCACAGTCACATCATAATGGCTTAGCACTCATATTTGACATTTAAGGAACCAAATCCTCTTAGCATGACAGAATGGCTCAGCCCTTACATCTGACCATGGAAGGAACCAATCCTGTCACAATGTTAGAATGGCTCTCGATCATCATCATATTCTCTTGGAGGAAACCTTGATCTGGAGAATACTAAGCTTCTCCCTGAAGTACTCAAACTTTAATCTAGCCAATGGCTTCATCAATACATCAACTATCTATTCCTCCATTGCGACATAATGGAGCTTCACTACTCCTCTCTACACCATATCCCTGATATAGTGATACTTGATCTCGATATGTTTTGACTTGTCATGAAACACTGGATTCTCTGACAACTTTACGCAACTCTGGTTGTCACAATAGATACAAGTAGCATCCAACTGGAGATCAAATAAATCATACAGTATCTTCCTCAGCCATACTACCTCACAACTAGCTGAACAAGTTGCAACATACTCTGCTTCAGTCGTACTCAGTGCCACACAGGATTGCTTCCTGCTAAACTAAGAGATCACACCTGATCCCAAACTGAAGCAGTATCCTGAAGTTCTCTTCCTATCGATGGCACTACCTGCCCAATATGAATCAACATAACCCTCTAGGTTAATATTCTGATTCGCCTCATACTTGCACCCATAATCAACTATACCCTTCAAGTACCTCAGAATATGCTTTGCAACATTCAAGTGAACATGTCTCGGATCTGTCAAGAACTGGATCAAGGTATTCACATCAAAGCAAATATCTGGTCTCGTGTCTGTCAGGTACATCAAGGACCCAATCATCTGACGATACATCGTAGCATCAACCGCTTCTAATGAAGCATCACTCAATATCTTCATGTTCGATGCCATAGGTGTGGTTATGGCCTTGTAGTCCATCATCTCGAATCTCTTCAGGATCTCTACTACATGCTTCCCTTGTCCAAGGAAGATCCCATATGCATTCTTCCACACCTCCATGCCTAAGAAATAGTGCATCATACCCAAGTCCTTCATTTCAAACTTGGCAGCTAGTTTCCTCTTTGTATCATCAATAAACCCATCCATACCTGTTACAAACAGATCATCCACATACAAAAGGAGTATCACTAGTTTTCCATATTCAACCTTGTAGTAAAGGTTGGAATCTTCTTTACTCTTGGTAAAGCCCAAATTGGATAGGAAACCATCAATTCTACTATACCATGTCCTTGATGCCTGTTTCAAACCATACATGTATTTCTTCAATCTGCATACATGAGACTCTCTGTCATGTCTCTCAAAACTGAGTGGCTGTTCCACATACACTTCCTCTTCCACTACACCATTCAAGAAAGCAGGTATTGACATCCATCTGGTGTATCTTCCATTTCATCACTGCAACTAGAGAAATTACTGATCTGATGGAAGTGTATCTGGCTACAGGTGCAAAGGTTTCTTCATAATTTATTCCTTCTTTCTGAGAGAAACCTCAAGCCACAAATCTTTCTTTATGCTTCTCGATGCTACCATATGCAACATGCTTGATCTTGTAGATCCATTTGGAAGTTACAACAGACTTTCCTTCTGGTCTTGGGACAACATCCCAAACATCATTCTTCATGATCGATTGATACTCTTCGATCATAGCATCCTTCCATTATTTCTGTTTTTCCGCTTCTTCATAGTTGCAAGGTTCTTTATCAATAATGTCACATAGTAAGGCTACATAACTAGAACATGATCTAGTTTTCTTTCTTCCTCTGGGTGTTTCTTCTGAAGCTCCATATCTTTCTGCACTTTGGATAATTTCATGTACCCAAGCAGGTTTCCTCTTATGAGGATTCTTCTCCAGAGGTGGATCTACAATTTCTTAAAGATATTCAAATTCTTGATCTTCTTCTTGAACTTCTTCATTCATGGTTGTATCATGAATTCTGGGAATTTCTGCTTCTTTAAGTTCTTCAGCAGGTTTCTTTCTGGATTTGTTGTAAGCTATGTCTTCATCAAATGTCATATCCCTACTGATTTCAATATTCTTGAACCCTGGGAAGTATATTCTGTAAGCCTTTGAGCTTTCAGAGTATCCCACAAATATACCCTTCTTTCCTGAAGGATCTAATTTTTTCCTCTTCTCTTTTGGAATGTGTATGTACACAAGACAGCTAAATATTATGAGATGGCTGAATTTTGGTTGCTTTCCGGAGAAGAATTCTTCAGGAGTCTTGTTCTCGAGTACTCTGTGTGGAGTACGGTTCTGTACATACACCGTTGTTCTGGCTGCTTCTGCCCAAAGATGCATAGGAATATCTTGATCATGAAGCATATCTCTTGCAGCTTCCATGATAGTTCTAAGTCTTTTGTTTTGCAATCCCATTCTATTGTGGATTATAAGGAGTGGACAACTCCCTTTTAATCCCTAATTATTTGCATATCTATTTGAATTCATTTGAAGTGAATTCTCCACCATTATCTGATCGAAAGGTCTTGATCTTCTTTTCAATGTGGTTCTCGATCAAGGCTTTGAATTCCTTGAATTTGTTGAATACTTCATATTTATTCTTCATGAAGTAGATCCATGTCTTCCTAGAAAAATCATCAATAAAAGAAACATAGTATTCATACCCGCTTAGTGAACTGGATGACATTGGACCGCATACATCAGAATGGATGATTTCCAAGATTCCTTTTTCCTTGCTTTCGCTACTTGGAAATGTCTTCTTTGTGTTCTTCCCTTTTGCACATCCATTGCATACACCTTCATGTTTTGTCTACATTTCTAGGAGACCTTTAACAGATTTGCTTGCAAGAGGTAGTGCTCTGTAGTGCACATGTGCAAACCTTCTATGCCAAAGTTCATTTGGATCTATTGTGTCATGGACCAAAGCTTGTTCTGGATGGCTCTTCAATTTTTAAAATCCTCTTTCTTGTTCCCCAATCACTAATGCATCATCAATATTCTTTCCTCTTGGCCACATGATGACTTGACCATCTATAAATGCAACCCTCATTCCTTTTGCATCTAATGCAGATATGGAGAGGAGATTCTTCTTTAGTCCCAATACAAACAATACATCCTTCATTTTCATAGACTTTCCAGAGTCTATCTTATAGGAGGATTCCCCACTACCTTTTAATATTGGATACTCGTAGTCATATCCGAGTTTCACCTTATGAGGTGATTCATGTTCAGATAATTTCACAAAGGATTCCTTGAATTCTGTCATGTGCTTGGAAGCACCACTGTCTTAAGCCAATCATTGCTGCCATGTGTGATAGTTCCTGTGAGAGTGGAAATCAAAACATATTCTTCATCACTTGAAGAATCACCACTGACTTGTTTGTTTCTCTTTGTGGAAGGTTCATCATCCTATGCAGCATGAGAATGATGTCTTCTCTTGTTTCCCTTCTTCTTGTGAGAGCTACTTTTATTCTTAGGACATTCTCTAGCAAAATGTCCTCTTTCATCACATGTATAGAAAATGTACTTATACAAATCTCTAGGATTTCTATAGTTATTCTTTTGATGAGATTACTTACTTCTATGGTGGCTGGATCTAGATTTCTTGGATTGTACTGTGAGAGCTTTATCTTCACTTTCCATCTTCTCTTCTCGAGCTATTATTTGAGCTTCTTCTTGAGAGAATTATTCCCACAGTCTGTTGAATTTGACCAACTTCTTTCTGGCACAGATTCCTTGAATAAAGGAGTCCCGTGATCTAGGGAGACCATTCAAGGTGGTCATCACAATCTCTACATTCTCTACTTCTTCATCTATTGCTTCCAATTGTTCTTTGATTTGAGAAACCCTTGTGAAGTAATACTGGATGGTCTCTACATTCTGAATCTTCACATTCTTCAACTGATTTCTCAAAGTCATCTTCTTGTTTATGTTCTTTCCTTCAAACAATTTGGTTAGGGAACCAAACATAGATTTAGGTGTCTTGAGGGAGGACACCTATGGTATGAGGTGATCCTTGATAGAAACAGAAATTATTCTCTTTTCCATAACCAACTTCTTCTTATCTAAGGCCTTTTCCTCATCTCCCTATGGAACTAGAACCTCCTCATGGACGTAGGAGTCCAACTCATTTTCTTCCAGGACCAGGGAGATCCTATACTTCCAGGCTCAGAAGTTATCAGTTCCCTCAATATTTTCATCAAGCTTGGTATTATGAGATGTCTTAACTGAGAACCTCAAATGGAAATACAAAAGATTTAGATCTTACCAGGTCAAGATGTCATATCTAGATTTGGAGCTGAAATCCTGTAGTACTGGTTCAAAAGCAGATTAGGTTTTTTCTTTTTCGAAGTTATGTCCAACCAAATGCTTTGAAATTGATCCCTAACTTTTATTTTGGGGAGGATATCAATCCAGGCTTGGGCTCACTGAAAAATTCCTCTTCTGTGAAAAGCCCTACTTTTCGGTAGCAGTGTCGGGTCCAAAACTGAAAAACCTCAGAATTGGATTATGCTTCGACAAAAAGATGTACCCTAAGGAGGACATTTAATCCAACCTTATTTTTCTGAAAATATATGGAGGAATATCCACAAAGTAGGAAGCCCTAGTTCCCGTAGCTGTACAGTGTCTTCTTCTCAGGTTAGCTCTGATACTATGTTAGATTTTTAACATTAAGCTAACATTTTTAGGATCTTTAACTGAGAGAATAACAAGCACAACAATCAAACACAAGAGACAATGAACACAGTGTTTTTCCTTGGGAAAACCATAAATAGAGAAAACCGTGCAACTTCCTTAGAGATAGAATCAGCACCAAGAGTAAAACCCCAAAACAGTAAGATGATCTCCTGACAGCAGTAACCTTTTTCTTCTAGCCCTAGTGTCTTCTTCTTCCTTAGCTATTGGGATAAAACTGAGTGTGAGTGAGTGTGTGTTAAATAGAGAGGTTACCTCTCTATTTATACTAATTCCTGACATGACTAAAACCCTACTAGGGCTGACCTCTCTAGGAGATTCTAATAACCCTAGTGCCTCGGAACTGCGAGGACTTTAACCCTTAGACAATAGGAGGGTTACCCACAATGAATTGACATGACTTGTTTACATTATAGATCCTCTTTATTGGAACATCGGGGCATGAAATGACTCAATTATATTATAGACACATCCCAGAATAAACATCAGGGTACAAGACACAAGATACATAGGTGAATACATTCCAAAGTTACAATTACATCAACATTTTCGTCCATCTAGTATATGTCTCATTTTCTTTGTATTATCTAACATTGAAATATGTTATTTTATGTAGGAATCTAGTGATAAAGTGGTGCTTGAAGAGCACCAAATTGATGTTGTTGGTGATCCACCTCTGCCCCCCCCCCCCCCCCCCCCCCCCCCAATGTACGTGTATGTCTTGCTTTCTCTGAAAAAATCATTGTCAGCCTAGGTAGTATATGTCTTGTTTTCTTTGTATTTGCTGACATTGACATATGTTACTTTATGTAGGAATCTAGTGATGGAGTGGTGCTTGAAGAGCACAAAATCCAGGTTGTTGGTGACCCACCTCTCCCCCCCCAGGTACATGTATGTTTCGCTTTCTTTGAAAAATCATTTTTTGTCCATGTAGTATATGTCTTGTTTTCTTTGTATTATTTGACATTGACATATGTTACTTTATGCAGGAATCTAGTGAGAAAGTGGTGCTTGAAGAGCACCAAATCGATGTTGTTGGTGACCCACCTCTTCCCCCCCAGGTTCGTGTATATCTCACTTTCTTTTATTATGATTTTAATGATTCAACATGTACTTTTTTAATTATTTGAAATTTTCTAATTGTATATTTATGTTTTTGTACGTAGGAACCTATGTTTGATACAACTTTCCACTGAGCGGCCTTGCTCACTAATGCATATTCCAATCCTTTTAGCCTGGTGTCAGTTGTTCCACCCACTGGTTACACACCTCTTCATGTCCCCCAAGTATATTTATATATCGCTTATCTTGTATTTATGTTTCCCCAATTGTCCCTCCATGTAGTATATATAGTTTTTTTTGTACATGCAAGTATGTTTTTCCTTGTTGCTCCCATTGATATGTTGACATATATATTATTTTTATGTAGCTTGATAGTCAGCTAGTGGTGCTTGAAGAGAACCCAATCAGGGTTGTAGCTCACCCACCGCTCCCCACCCTTGGTACATGTATGTCATGTTTTCTTTGAAAATATCATTTTCCCTCCATTTAGTATAGTTTTCTTTGTACATGCAGGTATCTTTTTGGTGCACCCATTGATTTGCTGACATTGACATATATATCATTTTATGCAGCTTGATAGTGAGAAAGTGGTGCTTGAAGAGCACCCAATTAGGGTCGGTTCTAGTGAGGCGCCATCACTTACACCATGACCCACCATAACTTACTCACGAACAGTAAGTAAAAATGTTATATATTGGTTTGGAATTTGAACAAATGTACATAGAATTTTTATAGGTTGGTAAACTAACTTACAAATTTTTGTTTGTGTGTAGTCTCCGAAAATGAGATATATCCCTCTTATTCAGCATTGGGGATCACCACTGAGCAACCAAAAAAGAAAGATAGAATTCTCACAAGACACTGACAGTGGCAGTGAAAGGGGGGATAAATATAATTAATGTATAGGGGGGATACATACATGTAACGTTTTGTTTGTATACACATAGATGTACAATTTGATCCACTATTTTGTATTATGTCCATGTGGCATGCCAAATTTTAGAACATTATTTGTATGCATATAATATAAAGCAAGGCTCAAATTATATATATGGTTGACTTTATTTTGGAACATGATATTTATTATATGCCTTTCATATATGTTTACCTATGTCTTTCATTAAGTATGTTTTTAATTAAAATGATAATGTTTGGTTCACCTATGTGGTTCATTAGGTAATCCATGGGAGATAATAAATGGACACCACATCATAAGTTGTTTAGGAAATCCTACAAACTTAGAAGCAAAACTCCATATAATGTTGATGTATTTGTAACTTCAGAATGTATTCACTTATATTGTACCCCGATGTTCCTATCATGAGATTCATTAATATAATAAAGCCATATACAATCAATGAGGTTTACCCTCCATTATAAATCGGGGAAACATTCCCCATAATTGAGTTGAGGTTAACCCTCCTTGTTGATCATGGGGGAAAAGTCCCCACAGTTGAGGGGCACTAGGGTTATTAGACTCTCCTAGAGAAGTCATCATTGGTAAGTAATTGTAAAGTCAGAAACTAGTATAAATAGAGAGTGATCCTCTCTATTTATTAAACACACTCACCTAGCTATAGTGCATAAGTGAGAGAAGAGGAGCTCACACAAGTGAGAGAGAGAACAGTTGTTGGAGATCATCCTTCTGTCTTTGGGTTTTACTACTTCCATTAGTGCTCATTCTATCTCTGAGAAAGTTGCATGGTTTTCTCCCTTATGGTTTCCCCTAGGAAAATCTTTGTGTCTATTGTCTCTTGTGATTTATTGTTGTGCATGTTATTCTCTCAGATAAGATCCTAAGATCATATTGCTTAAATGATAAAAATATAACATGGTATCGGAGCTAACCTTAGAAGAAGGCACTCTGCAGCTACAAAAGCTAGGGATTCTTAATTTTTGGGTCTTTCTACACAATCCATCATCAAAAGGAGGCTAGGCTAACTCTCTATTGAAGGGCGCATCTTTCTGTTGAAGCGGAATTTGGTTCCGGGCATTTTTAGTTTTTGCTATGGTAAATTAGGGATTTTTACAGAAGAGGAATTTTTGAGTGAGGCTGGCATAGGATTTCTCTACTCATTAAAATCTAATTTTAGAGACCAAGTTCGAAGTTTTTTTATGAGTAAAACTCTAGGAAAGTCAAACCCTAGTTTGACCTCGGGCTTGAAAAACCCTAAAATACTAAAAATGGTAGTTTCGGTAAATTCGCTATATATTGATATTTAAGAAGGATAGGGAGCCAAAATTTTCACATGCCAAATATAAAATCCTCATACATCTCCTGTAAAAATTTCAGTTTCATATTCACTATATTCTTGGAGATACGATTGGTCCAAATCAGGGTTCCATCCCCTTCCAGGATTCATCCCTAAACAGGACACCTAGGGAGAATTGCTCTATCTCAGGATATGAAGGTCCAAATGAAATTTAGTAAGATTTTCCATATAGGTCATAGAAATTAATTTATGTGGTAAAATGTTCCAACCCCGAAGGTGAAACAGTGACACATGGTCGTCGATACAAGTTTGCTATGTTGAACAATCCTAAAAGAAGTCACCTTGGGAAAACTCTCATAAGTCCCAATTGGTGAAACTAATTCTACTCAAACCTATGGTGTTCAAAACTAATACATATGAGGCTACCTTATTACAAAATTTCAAACATAGAGGAGCAATACTTTCCGCAATACTGCAGAAACAATATCAGGAATTTCTGCAGAAGAAATTGAAAAACTAGGGCTTCCTGTTACGGGAGCTTCCGTCCACTATTTTCAGAAAAGGAGTACATTGGACATCTCTCCTTACAGAGGCCCATATTTCCATCCAATAATATCAGAAGGATTCCAAGTTTTGAAAATTATGGTTTCTTTGACAAACCCTAGATCAACAAGCTCCGAAACCAGGATGAACACCTCAAATCAGTAAGATCTAATCTTTTTTTATTTACATTTGAAGTTCTCATTTTAAAATGAATAATCACACCAGGTTGATGAAAATATTGGTGAAGTTGACAACTTCCAATCATGGAATTATAGGATCTAACTGGTTCTTGAAGGAAATGAATTGGAAACCTACATAAGTTGAGAGGTTCCAGTTCCAAAGGGAGATGAATCTAAATCCTTACACAAGAAGAACTTGGTCAAGGCCAAGAGGATCACCTTATACCACATGTGTCTTCCCTAAAGACACCTAAAGACATGTTTAATTCCTTTACCAAGCTATTTTGAAGAGAAGAATATAAATCAGAAGAAGTATAGGAACTTTGTGATCCTTGAAGAAATTGTCTTGGATTAGTATTTCAGTAAGAAAGGTCTAGGAGCCAGAGGGAGATAAGGCCAAGGATAGAGCCAAGAGAATCATTGCAGAATCTATTAAATATCATCTCATCCCTCATGTGTCATCCTTGAAGACACCAAATGGAAGTGTTTGATTCTATGACAAAGCAATCAAAGAAGAATAAGATATGGTTATAACCACCTTGAATGGCCTCCCATGATCATGGGATTTATTCACTCGAGGAATGTTTGGCAGAAGGAAGTGATTACCTTCAATAGAATATGTGAAGAGTGCACACAAGAAGGAGCTCGACTCATAATAAGAGAAGAGAAAATGGGATCAACTGAAGATCAAGCTCTCACCATCCAAAGAATATCCCTTAAGCGACGAGGAATACGAAGAACTCAACTCTTGAAGAACCTCTTATCCATTTTAGAATTTGGATAAGAAACGATGATGTTATGAATGATGAAGATGATGAAGCTGAAGGCTCAAGAAAGAGTGTACCAATGAAATGAATAAAGATAAGTATTCAATTTCAATTTCATGATATTATTTTGTTATACATTTATTTATATTCAATTGATGTGTTATGCATGATAGAATGTTTGCATTAATGACAGTATACTACTAATATGCATGTGATGGGTAAGTATCCCATGGTGCTATACAACTCTCCATTTCTACTTATCTAGAATGAAACCTATTTGCTGACATATTGTATTAGTTCACAATCTCAATGATGTCATGGTAGAGATGGAAGGAATCTAGAAAGTTTTCGTGATGTAGATGAATGTTGTATTAGCTAAAATAGTTGCATGATTATATATTTATGCATAAGAATTTTTCATTATGAATATGCCTTATCAAATTTTTCTAACCATACAACTAATACATTTGAATTGTAGGAAATATTTGTTAGAATAATCAACCCATAGTATTTACCCACTTAGACATTAATTCATTTATTTTTGTCTTATTTGCCTAGTCCATGAGTCCCACCATGTGCAAGTTGCTAATTGCCTATCCATAGAGGTCAAAATTGCCATTATTGACTCATGGAGCACTTGGGAAAGCCTTAGGAATCAAATATTCTTTATTCCTAGCCTCCTAGGCGCCCATCTGCTTTTTCTGCTTTATTCCCTGCTTTTTCAGTGTTTTAAGGCACATAGGAAAGCAAGACTAGGTGAGGTGAATCAGCTTTGTTGCCTCTTCCTCCTCCACTCTTTCCTCCATGAAAAAGCATGTATGAGATTCCATTTGACCACTCTTTAGCTTGCCTATGCGCCCTTGCTAATTCGTGGGGTCCTTGATAGATTTGGGATCAGCTTTTTACACCTATGGGGAATTTGCCTATTTTAGGTAAGCCTGCTTTATGCTAGATTTGGATGCTTCCTTATGCATTCGATTTGCTCATGTATTCTATATATTCAGAAGCCTATGTTATTACAGGGTTGGCTATTGTACACTCAGTTAATACAATTTTGTGTTACAGCTCCATATTCAGTCTCCATTGTTGATAATTTTGCATGGTCAATTGTTAATTGTTGTGGGTGAAATTAATCTACTGCAGGCCTGAATTTCTATGTGGTATCAAAGCCATTGTAGGTTGTTAATCTCCTCCAAAAATTGTTTTGCAGGTTTGACATCAAGACTGGGAGCCTTCTACTGACAGCCGGGACATATTTTCTAAAGCTATGGATTCACAGAAAACTATCCTCACTCCCTTCAGCTTTTTTGAATGGAAAGCAGAGATGGAGATCTTGTTGAGAGCGAAAGGCCTCTACAGGGTGACTATGGCTACAGAAGCAGAGCCCAATGCTGCTGCAGAGAAGATCAAATGGCACAATCGGAGAGATGAGGCCTATGGCCTCCTATGTCTCAGTATTTCCCGAGACCTCCTTTTCCATCTCGATGGATTGACTTCACCGGATCAAGTATGGGAGAAACTTTCTGAACTCTTTGGAAAGACAGATGAGATGAGGGGACACCAGATCGAAAATGAGCTGATCTCCCTGAGTCCCAGTAATTTTGAATCCCTGCAGCTATATTTCTCCAAGTTCAAAGCACTAGTTTTGCAGCTGAAACAGTGTGGTATTGAAAAGAAAGATGAACAGATCGTATTGTCCATTCTCTCGAAGCTATGGCCTGACTACTCAGTCTTTGTTTCAACCTTCTATGCCACAAAACTCACAGTTCGAACCCGGAATATGCCTAGCCTTGCATATTTCATGGAATCTCTCACACAAGAACAAGACAAGCTGGTGATGATGGGCACCATCAAACCTTCCAAAGACCAAGCTCTGGTTGCTGGAGATTCGAGGGTGGATTCAAAAAGCAAAAAGAAAGCTAAAAAGCCACCTGAGAAAGGAAGAGAAAAGAAGCAGTCTCTAGAGGATCAACAAGGTCCCAAGAAAAATACCCAGAAGAAGAAAAACAAAGGTGAAATGAACAAATGCTCATACTGTTCGAAGGGCAATCACATTGAAAGCTCTTGTATGAAAAAGCAGATAGATATGTTAACTCAACTGTTGGAGAAGAATGGCATCTCCCTTCCAGAAGGCTCAAAGAAGAGAGAAGGAGGATCAAGTTCTGATGACAGAGAGAGAGTTCATGCTCTAGTTGCTGGCACATCAAGCTCACCCAGTTTTATCATAGATTCTGGAGCTTCAAGACACATGGTTTCGACTAAGGAGGCCTTCTCCTCACTGGACAAGTCGAAAGTACCATCTATTGTACTGGGAGATGACTCTCTCACTGAAAGCAAAGGCAAAGGGAGGATAGATCTTGATCATGGTAACTTTAAC
>LPNX010361822.1:38969-60546 GCA_001517045.1 Pseudotsuga menziesii | reverse complement strand
TTACAGCTCCATATTCAGTCTCCATTGTTGATAATTTTGCATGACCAATTGTTAATTGTTGTGGGTGAAATTAATCTACTGCAGGCCTGAATTTCTACAATATCGCATACAATCACTTACAAGAAAAGAAGGATGATACTTGTTCTGAAGAACAAGTGACGATAGTTTGAGAAATAATATGAAATGAAGAATAATATGATGATACCTTCAAAGAAAGAAAGAGGTCTCAGACACAGTGCAGTTATGTGACATTGTTGATCGACATCATTGATGCAGAACCTTCCATCTATGAAGAAGTAGCCAAGAAGAAATGAAATGAGAGTACCAGTTCAAGAAGAATGATGTCTAGAATGCAGTATCAAGACCTGAATGAAAGTCCATAGATCCAGCATGTAGTAGATGCAAACATCGTGGGATACAAGGCAATATTTGTAGCATGAGGCTTCTCATAGAAAGAAGGAATAGACTACGAAGAGACATTTGCAGCCACTAGAAGTTAAGATACATGACAGGAAGATTCATGTGTACAATTTAAAGAAGGCCTTGTATAACCTCAGAAGACACCCATGGGATAAAACATACATAAGGAGCTTGAATATCACCTAGAGTGATGAAGATATTATACTTTTCTACAAGGTTGAAGATGAAATCTTATAGAGGATGAAAATCTCACAGATGGGTGCAAGAATAATTTTTTTAATATAGAGGATATTGGTATGCAGTGACTCTAGATGGATACATAGAATCATAGTAGCAGAGGAAGCTACTTGTCACTCGAGCACATAATACATAGAGTACGAAATGTAGAGGGAGAATGATGCTCCGCTTTAGAGGGAGTGACTGCAGAAGATCCCAAGGTTCTACATGGTACAATAGGATGGATAGATTATTGATGGCTCTATGATTTACTGAGAGTAAAGTGGATTCCAACCTTTAGTTCAAGATTGAAGACCATTTATGCTCCTATTATATGTCAATGAATTGTTCCTTACAGAAAAGAGGAACTCATTAAAGTTGTAAGAAGGAGACTTGATGCCAAGTTTGAGATGAAGGACTTGGATATGATGCACTACTTTCTAGGCATGGGGGTGTGGAAAAATGCAGATGGAATCTCCCTGGGACAAAATAAGTATGCAATGGAGATCCTAAAGAGGTTTAGGATGATGGACTGCAAGGCCATGACCACACCTATGAAATCGAACCTGAAGCTATTGCATGTTGCTTCATCAGAGACGGTTCATACTACAATGTATCGTCAGATGATTGGATCATGTATGTACCTGATGAATACACGACCCGATATTTGCTTTGCTGTGAACATATTGAGCTAGTTCTTAACAGATCCTAGACATTTTCACCTGATTGCTACAAAGCATATTCTGAGGTACCTAAAGGGTACAGTTGATTATGGGCTCAAGTATGAGGTGAATCACAATATTAACCTAGAAGGTTATGTTGATTCAGATTGGGTAGGCAGTGCCATTGATAGGAAGAGCACTTCAGGATGTTGCTTCGGTATGGGATCAGGTGTGATCTCTTGGTTTAGCAGGAAGTAGTCCTGCGTGGCCACTAGCACTGAGTATAGCTGAAACAGAGTATGTCACAGCTTGTTCGGCTAGTTGTGAGGAAGTGTGGCTAAGTAAGCTACTATCTGATTTGTTTGATCTCCAGTTGGATGCTACTTGCATATATTGTGACAAACATAGTTGTGTGAAGTTATTGTAGAACCCGGTGTTCCATGACAAGTTGAAGCATATCAAGATCAAACATCACTATATCAGGGATATGGTGCAAAGAGGAGCAATGAAGCTTTAGTATGTTGTGACGGATGAACAGATAGCTGATGTGTTGACCAAGCCATTAGCTAGATTGAAGTTTGATTACTTTAGGGATAAGCTTGGTGTTCTCCAAATAGAGGTTCCTTCTAAGGAAAAGCGATGAGTCCGAGAGCCTTTCTGACATGGTAGGATTGGTTCCTTCCATGGGCAGATGTAAGTGCAGAGCCTTTATGAAATGGTAGGATTGGTTCCTTCCATGGGAAGATATAAGTGCAAATCCTTTCTGACATGGTATGATTAGTTCTTTCCATGGTCAGATCTACGTGCTGATCCTTTCTAGCATGGATGTGGGATGTGTTCTCCACATGGCTAGATATAAGTGTTGAGCCTTTCTAGCATGGATGCGAGATGTGTTCGCCACATGGATAGATACAAGTGTTGAGCCTTTCTGACATGGTTCTTGGATGTGTTCCTCCCATTGTCAGATATAAGTGTTTGGCATTTCTGACATGGTTCTTGGATGTGTTCCTCCCATGGTCAGATATAAGTGCTGATCCTTTTCGACATGGTTCTTGTATTTTTTCCTCCCATGATCGGATATAAGTGTTGAGCCTTTCCGGCATGATTCTTGGATGTGTTCCTCCCATGGTCGGATGTAAGTACTGGTCCACTCTGACATGGTGGAAGGATGGGCCTCCCATGGTCAGATGTGAGTGTTGGGCGTTTCTGACATGGTGGTGGATGTGTTCCTCCCATGGTCAGATGTGAGTGATGGGCGTACTTTTCTGACATGGTGGTGGATGTGTTCCTCCCATGGTCAGATGTAAGTGCTGGGTGGGCCTTTCTGACATGGATGTTGGATGTGTTCCTCCCATGGTCAGATATAAGTGATGAAGAAGATGAAGACCTACATGGAGGCTATGCCTAGAACCAGCATGAAAAAGGGTTGGCTCTGTAGAACTTCCTATGACAAGTAGAATTGAGAGATAGCACCATTTGATCGAGATAGAAAAGCAGTGATGATCCAACTTTGATGATGATCCAGAGAAGAAGACTTGCGCTGATGAATTGTGTTAAGAGAATACCTTCCTATTTAAGAGGGAGTGTTGATGTATTTGTAACTTTAAAATGTATTCACTTACATTGTACCCCGATGTTCCTATTGGGAGAATCATTTGTATTTCATTGTACCCTGATGTTCCTATAAAGAGAGTCATTAATATAATAAAGTCATGTACAATCAATTAGGTTAAACCTATGTTGTAAGTCAAGGAAATATTCCCCACAATTGAGTTGAGGTTAACCATCCTTGTTGATCATGGGGTAAAAGTACCCACAACTGAGGGGCACAGGGTTTATTAGACTTTCTTAGATAATTCGGCCCTGGTAAGGTATTGTCAAGTCAGAAACTAGTATAAATAGAGAGTGAGCCTCTCTATTTATTACACACACTCACCCAGCTATAGTGCATAGGTGAGAGAAGAGGAGCTCAAACAAGTGAGAGAGAGAACAATTGTTGGATATCATATTTAGGTCTTTGGGTTTTACTGCTGCCATTGGTGCTCATTCTATCTCTGAGGAAGTTGCAGGGTTTTCTCCTTTATGGTTTCCCTAATGAAAATCTTTCTGTCTATTGTCTCTTGTTATTTATTGTTGTGCACTTTATTCTCTCAGATAAGATCCTAAGATCATATTGCTTAAATGATAAAAATCAAACATACAAGACCAATACAAATTAATTGTATCTATGAAAATCAGAAAGATATATAACTTCAGAAATCCATTGTTATTGAAATACCACGATCATGATTCAATTAAGAACCCATGTAAGGATATCATCAAGTTTTTAACATCATAACCTCTATCACACACACTAAAACCTTTGACAATCAACACACTAACATGATCTAGGTCAAGTATCTCTTTCTAAGATAATTTTCAAGAAAGAGTATCATAAAGGTAAAATCCCTCTACCTAAGAAATTCCATGGAATGTCCAAGTGCCACTTAATGATCAAGAAATCTGTAAATACCACCCTCTATCAACAAACTAAAATCATTGATGGTGCACTATTTTACTTAAAATGGAACTTTACACTATACATAGAGTATTTTTTATTCACCACCTAAACTTCTATGAAAATCATCCTAGCTATCCTCTTTACAATTCCAATATATACCTTAAACTACCCTAACCATACACTACCCAAATTCTTGCTGGTTGAAAATAATACGTCATAAATCAGCTGCCTAAACCTCATCATTAGTCTCTCATCTCACATCCTAAACCATCCTAGACTAACCTAGAACCTTACCCTAGCATCTTTACCTCAAACTACAAATTCTGTGTTTAAATCATTTATTTACTACTGCTTTTTAAACAAAATCTGCATTTTGTTAAAATGCTTATTGCTTATTATGAAGGTGCATTGATTGGACATAAAGGGTAAATCATAAGTCCATCGAATATCATACATTTGTGCTTGAAACTTGCTACAAAACACATACAAATATGAATTCTATATTGATGATTTAAATTGACATTGGGATTAAATTGTTCACATAAGTATCTTCATTTTGCCCTCTTTAAATTTTGATTTTTGGGGCTAATTGTACACATTGGTATTTTCATTTTTGAACATGTGAAGTAGTAAGTAGTTCATATTAATCCCAATAAAAGTATTTCATGTATGTGCATACCCTAGGAATATGTCCTTTTGTTTTTTACTTAAATGATCTACTAACCAATCTAATGATCTAAACCTAGAGAGGTCATAAAACCCTAGTTCCATCTCATAACTTGTGAACGCTAGTTATAGCATGCAATTTGTAGTTAATGAAACCCTAGTTGGTTTTCAATTTTTAAGTGTAGGTTAGGGCTATATGGCCTTTTGGTTTCTACTTTAATGAAAATAACATAGCCTCTCATCTCTATACTGATGGATTTCTTTTAATTCATGAAACCTTAGTTGGCTTTGCTTGTAATTCATGTACATGTGTTTCTACTTCTAAGTCATGCATGCATGTGAAATTCCACTTGTGATCCATGTTCAACCCTATTAATTTTGTTTCATGTACATGTGCATAGCATAGGTATATGGAATTTTGGTTTCTACTTAAATTATCTACTAACCAATCTAATTATCTAACCCTAAAGAGGTCCTAAAACCCTAGTTCCATCTCATAACTTGTGAACCCTAGTTATAGCTTGCAATTTGTAGTTAATGAAACCCTAGTTGGTTTTCAATTTGTAAGTGTAGCCTAGGGATATATGGCCTTTTGGTTTCTAATTTAATGAAAATAACATAGCCTCTCATCTCTATACCCATGGATTTCTTTTAATTCAAGAAACATTAGTTGGTTTTGCTTGTAATTCATGTACGTGTGTTTCTACTTCTAAGTCATGCATGCATGTGAACTTCCACTTGTGATCCATGTTCAACCCTATTCATTTTGTTTCATGTATGTGCATATCCTAGGTATAGGTCCTTTTTGTTTCTACTTAAATGATCTACTAACCAATCTAATGATTTGAACCTAAAGAGGTCATAAAACCCTAGTTCCATCTCATAACTTGTGAGCCCTAGTTATAGCATGCAATTTGTAGTTAATGAAACCCTAGTTGGTTTTCAATTTGTAAGTGTAGCCTAGGGATATATGTCCTTTTGGTTTCTACTTTAATGAAAATAACATAGCCTCTCATCCCTAAACTCATGGATTTCTTTTAATTCATGAAACCTTACTTGGTTTTGCTTGTAATTCATGTACATGTGTTTCTACTTCTAAGTGATGCATGCATGTGAACTTCCACTTGTGATCCATGTTGAACCCTATTATTTTTGTTTCATGTATGTGCATAGCCTAGGTATATGGACTTGTTTTTTCTACTTAAATGATATACTAACCAATCTAATAATCTAAACCTAAAGAGGTCATAAAACTCTAGTTCTATCTGATAACTTGTGAACCCTAGTTATAGAATGCAATTTTTAGTTCATGAAACCCTAGTTGGTTTTCAATTTGTAAGTGTATCCTGGGGCTATATGGCCTTTTGGTTTCTACTTTAATTAAAATAGCATAGACTCTCATCTCTATACTCATCTCTATATGAAATCAATGCACAATGATGTCATTGGACCATGAAAACATAAGGGAGAGGGCCACCTAGAGGTAATCACATGACAGGAGACCAATGGAGTCAACGGTTCATCGATCTGACCTCTAGTTTTTGAGTTATGTTGAGTTGAAAGTCGCATAAAAATTTCATTCAAGGACACTTGGTGACTTTTGATCTAGGAGCAAAAAACAAAACCCTGCAGCAAAATTGCATGTTGTTGACTCCTGCAAGTATATATGGGCAAGGTCGATATGGGAACCCTACCAACACATGCATGGTCGAGGGTTTTGTAGAGTTGACCCACCAATGCAAGAGTTGCATTGAAGGAAACTGAGAAAAACCCTAGTTTATGAAATCAATGCACAATGAGGGAGAGGGCCACCAAGAGGTAATCGCATTCCAGGAGACATACGGAGTCGATGGTTCTTTGATATGAGCTTAGGTTTCTGAGTTATGCCGAGATTAAAGTTGCATGGAAATTTCGTTCAGGGACACTTGGTGACTTTCGGTCCGAGAGAGAAAGACCAAATGGAGGAAAAAAATTGCATGACGTTGGCTCCTACAAGTCTGTATGGGCAAGGGCAATATTGGAACCCTACCAACACGGGAACGGTTGAGGGTTTTGCAGAGTTGAACCACCAATGCAAGAGATGCAAGAGTTGACCCAACAATGTAATTAAATGTACATTAATATAAAAAAAATCAAAAAAGTAAATTGAAACAACTCGAGAGCATGTTATTTCCTGATTTCTATTTGTTGGTGTCTGAAGACACCGGGTTGTTCTTGGCACCTCCAATGTGCCATAGATCGTGTTTGTATCCTAGGCACACGAAACTCTAAAAATTAGTACTCTCATAAGAAAATAAAGAGAACCCAATTAAAATGTGAAAACATTATTTATAGATAACCCACCTAAGGTTGTAGGATCATGTTTATAGTATCCAGTATCCTATGAATAGTATTATGTCTATGAATGGTATCCCTCAATCATAGGTTAGTACAATGGGAATAAACCAAGGATAAATAATCAATATTGTGCTTCAGCACGCACTTAAAAGGTTAAATAATGCACCTAACAATCTAGCCACACTGGACAATCTAGTAATAGTTGACAATGCACTCACTTGAGTAGGCCATCTGGATCATCTCTGCTACCGATGGTGTCCATCAATATTTTTATATCTATATGAGGTAGCAAATATCGTACATGTGCCCTTTTTTTTTCAAAAGTGTGTGCAACTTGATGTTTATACCAACTACCAGGTTGGTGAAGTTGTATACAATAGCTCATGGTCTATAATCCTGATATACAAACCCACCCTTCCTTTTATGTTGTGTTTCTAGTGTCAAGTACTCCCCTTTTATAACCATCGAGCCAGTTGGTAATTCAATATTTTTATCATCTGTAACAGGTTCAAGAATGGTTTGTTTCCCATCTAAGAAACGTTCCAACCAATATTCAGAACCCCATTCATTATTTTTTTGGGAAACCACTGCATATATTTGACCTATGAAAGGAAATGGGTTGCGTTAATCATAAACTTTTTAAATAAGGTCTTGGATGTAACATAAATTAAATTTCTTTCAATGTAAAGGATTGTAGTGATTTAGGTACTACTGATTTACTTTTTTGTACCTGCTTGTATGAGATCCTATATGTGATCATAGTCTGTAGAAATATGTGTCTAATCATCTTCCAAATGGTCTATTTCATTAACCCCCTTGAAATCGGTGCCAAGTGTCACTCGATCCCATGTATCAACTGTATTTGTATACTCACAATCATCCCATTCATCGATGCTATGGAAACTGCAAAAGCAAGCCTTCAATCTTGTCCAAATTTGTAGGGTCGAGTTATCTGAGCTTCTAACTGAATGAAACTGTCGAGTTCCATGCACTGTGTTCACCTAATTTGTTTGGGATTGGTCCACATTTCTGACCTTCTAGAATATTCTCCGCACTAGGTTTTTCCTTGTTGTTTGTTCTCCCATCACAAATGCACACCATTTCACTATAGATGTAGCGTCTCAAAGGCAAGCACCTGTAAAATTCATCTCTTTCCCTTCGAAGGGAAATTTTTATGCATGAACCAACACCATCGTGCTCTCCTTTTCCATGACCAGTTTCAAAGTAGTTCCATATATGTGGCACCTTGTATTTTATGTGAAACAAACACAACAATTGAAATACATGTACATTCTTGAATTGTCCAGCAAAACCATCCAACCAAAACAAATGACGATAAAATGGTATATCCATAGCTATCACATGATCATAGAACAATTTAAAGAAATGATGCACCTAATGGATGGCATGGGTCCAATCCTCACTTATGTAGACGTGACTTTCTTTCAGTATCACATGTTTCTCTTCATTGCTATCTGGACCATGTTGATATGTGATATGGATCATTATTCTCACCTACTATGAGTGATAGCATTGACTTTGTATTTCATATTGTGGTTGTAGGGTGTAATTTTCGGCAAATTCAACCATTGATAGTATTGTTCTGAGAGGGAAGGTGTCCTGACATATTCTGAATTGCTCATATTTCCACCATTCCATATTGACATGTTGAATGTATTGTTGGATCTTTCCACGAAACTCTGAAATAAAATGACATACTTGCACTTGGTGTAAAAAATAAACAGTGTTATAAAAAAACATAAAAATATTTACATGAATATTAATATGTCAATATTTAACAATGTTAAATAAAACAACATCAACAATGTACACTCAGTTAAATGAATATTATTCGCGTACATTGGCGCCTGTGAATTCACCAATTTAATCTTCATGCTTTCTTTCCCATCATGTAGCTGATATGTCTCATATTGATAGTTCTACTTCTCGACAATTGCATTCCCGAATGCTTGATCTCCACTCTCATGGATGCAATCAGACCAGAATAATAACCCACCACAATTTTTGCAAGAACCCTCTACAAATTGTTTTAAGTAATGTTTCTTCCAATATTTCCTCAAACACATTATGATATGGATGAAATCTCTATATGACATTGGAGGTACTATACTTGGGCATTCCTGCACATTGTTAGGATGCAAAAAACGACGTATATGTGAAAATGTATGATAATGTAGATCAAACTCTATGTGGTATATACAAAATCAAGTGTTCCGGTTTGTATTGATTCTAACATACCAAGGCTTGCATTTTTCAAAAGATCTTTTCCCGAACCTTAGCTCTACATGGGAAACTTTAAACATATCGAACAATTGATTTTGTGTCATGTCAAGGTCATGTTTAACATGAGGTTCATTGTTCATATAACTCCTACAAATTTTTAACACATCCTTTGTGTTAGAAGAAGGCCTATTGTTATCATGCCAAAAAGTGTGGACTAGTTGCTTCACTGCTTTGACTAACTTCATCTCTTTGTGGGGAAACCTACCACTAAATGCCCATGATTTTTCTCTTTGTTCCTCTACATCAAGGCTATCTCTTCTTACCGAATATTTTTTAAGTGTCTTTGGATGTAAAGGAACAATTTGTGATGTGCATTTATGTAAACAACGGTGTCTTTTGGATCTACATACAATTGATTCAGCCAATATGTGGCAAGCCACATTACAATCCTGTGAACAAGTTTTTTTACCAATCAGTGTGAATGCAGCAGCAAGATATTTAACAATGTGATTACTTGATTTGATATTCTTCAATGTTCTTATGCCTAACTTTCTTCTAACAGTTTCCATATTTCTAGATTTAAGCAAAGCTAAAAACAATTGGCATTTACCGGCTTCAGATGTTTTATCAAAATATTGTTTCATTATTTGAGAACAATGATGAAGGATAGTGTGTTTAGCCACCTTACCTTCCATGGAATTCAATTCACTCTCTTACACTTGTATGAATTTAGGAGTTCTCTTTCATTTTTATGCGATATTTATTGTCATTTGAAATGTTGGAGTGAAGTTAACATCCACTACAGGATGACAACTTTGATTAGGATATTGAATCACCTGACATGGTTGTTGCAAAGTCACATTTGTATCACTCGGAACATAATGATTGAACTCGTCACAAGATTGTCCGTTTAATAATGGACCAAGAATATCATCTCCCCTATAGGCATCTTCCTTTAATGTTGCATTATCCTCCTCAGCCTCTACGTTAGGTATCTGTTGAGTGGGAATGGGAAGTATTTTCTCATCCAATGAATTCTGATGGTTTCTTGAATCTTCCCTCTTATTTTCTTTTTTATTTTCAGCTTCTTCATGTGTAAGCACTTTCCTCGCTGACTTCCAAACTCTATTACGTACATTCCCCATTGAAATCCACCCAAACTTGTACAAAACCTATGGATCTATGCAAGAAATGATTAAATTACAGGTTGAACAGTTCTCTGTGCACCGGTTCAGAAGAATTATATCTTTTTTCTAAAGTAAAACTAGCCCACAACCCAAATTTTTTTATAAAACGCATTTCGTATATGTGATATAACACATGTCTGTTTTATCGCATATACGATATGCATACACTGCTTTTTACATAACGGGCATTTTGTATTATGTGATCACTAAATCACATATGTGATTTAGTGCATATCAAATATTGAAACCTGATAACCTTATAATGGAACCCATACCCATGGTTAAGACCTTAATACCTATCCTCAGTGCACATAACCTCATAATGGAACCCATACCCAACCTAGATGTCAAATATCCCATCTAGAAGGCATGTGTGGTAATTAAAGGACTCATTTATAGATCATAATCCATAAAAGCTTCATTTACGTCCTAAGACCCTATATTTTCTTCCATGACATTGCTGAAAGTCCCAGACCTTATAATGACACCCTTATCCCATTTAGACTCAATTTATAGGGCTTTTCATAGTCTAGGACCTTGTGATTTGTCCATGAATCATAAAAACATCCTTTAATCCATATAATTTTTTATTCATCCTTGGACCATGGTACTGTATTAAGAACTATCTCTTGTCTGTAAAATTTCATAATGGTTCCTATATGACCATGGTCAATGCCTCGAGAACAATCTTCAATGCATAAAATAGTCTAATGGCACATATATCCCATATTAAGGCTAAATATCCCCTTTAAAGGGAATGTGTAGTGGTTTAAGACTTGTTTCTATTACACATTTGTCCCATTACCATGGTTAAGACACTAAGACCCATCCTTAGTGCATAAAACCTCATAATCACACTGTATCCCACTAAAGGCCAAATATTCCACCGATAAGGCATGTGTGTTGATTTAGGGACTCATTGTCTTCTCTTCCATGACTATAGTCAATGTCCAAAGACCCATCCCTCCCATCAAAAACCATATAATGGCACCCTTATCCCATTATAATACCATTTAGACTCCCAATATTCCATCCAGATGGTCTATGGGGTGGCTCATGACCAACATTACATTGGTTAAGAGGGGGGGGAGTCAAAGGAGGGGGAGGAAGGTGTAGAGTGAATCATGGGAGGGAGGGATGGGTAGGGTACATATATGGGGGTCATGAAGGTAGGAGAAATATAAGGGGAATGGAGGGATGGGTAGGGGAGAGATATGAGGTGGGACTGGAGGGAGGACAAATATAAAGGGAAGGGATTGGTGGGAGGGGAATAAGTATAAGTGAGAGGGAGGGCCCTGGGGTCTTATACATTGTCAAGGGTTGAAACCTCTAATTTATGCCCTAAATGAAGCTTCTAGGAATATAGGACCACCAATAACACCTTAAACCACCATATGTTACCTCTTGAGGGAATTCTTAGCTTTGTGTGTGGGCATTGACACCATTAGGTTTTTTTAATCACTAAGGATGGGTTTAGATACCCCTGACATGGTTGAGCGATCAAGAAACCCAGGTCATATACACTAAAGGAAGCTTCTAGGGATCCACAGGAAAGAATAATGTATCAAGCCACCACACATGACCTCTCTAGGCAGTCTTTGGCCTTAGATTAGGGATATGCAAGAAAATGGGATTTTTTTTACAGTAGTTATGGGCCCTGGAAATGAGACGAAACCCAAGCTTTGGGCCCTAAATGAATCCCTTAGTAATTGAAGGTCAATAAGGACACGTCAAACTACCATGGAGGACCTATTGATGGTATCCCTACCCAAAAACTGGGGATAATCATGCCATCGAGAGGTTTTAAATAGTAGACATGGGTCTCAAGGCCTTGCACATGATTGGTGGAGTAAACCCAATCCTTAGTCCATAAAGGAATATTATATCCATCCAAGGCCTAAAATGATACCTTGAATCACCTCACCTAACTTACAAGCACTAGGTATGGGTCGTGTGGCCTTCGACATTGTTGGGGGAGTAAACATTGGGATTGGACTCTAAACAAATATTATAGGAATCCATGACCATGAAAAACACCTCAAATGAATAGCCATGACCTCTTGAATTTACCCTTTCCTTCGAGTGGTGACATGGATGTTGTTAGAAGGTTTTCGATAGTAGATATGAATCCATTGGTCTTGGACATTGTTAAGGTAGGAAACCTATGCATTGTACCATAAATAAAAATTCTTAGAATATAGTTTTAAGAATTAAGTTTGATCCATGATATCTGACCTCATGAGCATATCCCTAGCGTCCATGCCAGGTAATTAGAAATAATAGGATGTTTTGAGCACTACGTATAGATATCAAGGTCCCGGACATAGTCGTAGGAGAAACCCTAAGACGTAGGCCCTAAATGAATGTTAGAGGTATCTTGACCCAAGAATGATTCCTTGAATGAAAAAAATCATGTCTTAAGAAGATATTTGGCCTCCAAGTGGATTAGTATGATTATGAGTTCTTGAGAAAAATGTATACATCATGGAGCCTCAACATAGTCAAGAGATGACACCTTGGCCTTAGATTTTAAAAGATGCTTTTGTGTGTCCACTCCCAAAAATAATGCTTCAAAACAACATAAATGATATCACAATCCTTATTCTCATAGTGGATGTGTTGGTAGAATTAGGAATATTTTAGATCTAGATATGAGTTTCGAGCCTTAGAGAAAGGTTAGGCAATAAAACTCAATCATTAAGTCTAAAAAGAAGCTTCTATGTCCTAAGAGCCATGAACAAGTCCATGTACAAGCGCATTGAACCTCCAATAATCTGACCTCATTATCCACAACCATTCACAAATTTTAGGCTAAGCGTCCTCGTTTTTCCACACTAAACCTCTTTGTAGGGGCCAATAATTACCATGATCTTTTCCTTTTAGATGGGGTTTCTCCCAAAGCCTATCCACTAACTTGGTAAACTCTTTTTTACTCTTGTACCAAGCTACTTAAGCTAAAACACATATTTGTTATAGCGCATATGCGATATATCGCATGTGCAATATGAATAATGCTAAAATGCATATGCGTTATAATGCATATGCATTTTTAAAAAATTTAAAAACTCGGCGGGAACAAGGCTTGGCATTATGTTCAAAAATAGCTTCGGACTATTGAACCTATTAGATAAGACAAATAAACCAAGGTTATTTCTTGTATTTTAGAACTCTATCAATATGCTTAGTTTCGACAGCATGTTTTTCTATGACAAACACAATATTTTTATGAAAATATAGAATATTGCAGATTACGATCTTATGATTCTGAATATGTAATTTTTTCCTTAAAATGTATGTTTTATTTATTTATTATTATATTTCTAAAAGACACATGTCAGTTTTCGAAAATAGATACATCGATTGTTTTTTTATATAACTTTTGATTTCCTTCACCCTTTCCCAAAAAAACTATATGGTACACTAGAAGAGAGCGAGCTCTACAATATTGTATATAGAAATCAAGGATTTAATTAATTTTTTCCCCAAAAGTGTTGCACCCACACAAAACATTTTGATTTCAAGCTTTTCTGACTTCAATAATTAATAAAAAAAATCATGAAAAATTATGAATAAATAGTGTTGCTAGGCCCACATATCCTTTATATGTTTGCAATATTTTATCCAAAATTGACATCATTTACCTCATATAGTGTTGGACCCACACAAACATATATGCTATGATGTGTTGAAAATTTGAAAACCCAATTTAATGGAAACTAATTTTATAATCATTTACACACATTTTTTTTGCATAAATGTTATATATTATGAAAGCTGATTCAATTACCTATCTTTTGTCTTTTTACTTCATCTTCAAATCCATTAGAGAAGTACCCCTAATTGTCACCTAAAGTCAGAGGTTATAGGTTTTTTCAGTATTATGTGGCATCTAAAGTGTCTTTAAAGGAGTCCATGATTGTGCATCAGCCCAGCAGTGAAATGTGATGATGAGTTTAGAGCTCTTATAATATTGAGCTCCCATTACCAAAAAGATGGAATGGCTTGGTCATGGTTGTAAGTAACTTTGTCTCTAGTTCAGACACTCTTAACTTTGATGATGTAGTGTTATTCTTAGTGAGGAAATGCAAAGAAAAAGCACAAGTGAGACATTAGGTAATGCGTTCACCATGGAGAGAAAGGGAAGACAAAGGGAGATAGGAAATAGCCTAGGTAATCACAGAAAGTATAGAAAGGGCATAGCTAAGTGTAGACTAGGAAAGATAAAGTGTTGGAGTTGTGGTAAGAGAGGACATTTGGAAAAAGACTATAGAGCTCCAAAGAAGAAAGGAGATGAGAAGCATGAGACTAATCAAGAAGCTAATGTAGCAGGTGATGTGTTACAAGATGCTTTGATTTTTATATTCGATAATACTAGTGATTATTGGTTAGTATATTCAAGGGATTCGTGTCAATCTACACCCCATAGTAAATTATTTCATGATTATGTTCCAGGTGATTTTCGACATGTTTTATTAGGGGGTGATGAACCATGTAAAATCATTGGAATGGGCAAGGTATGAATTAATTTAAATAATGGAAATGAATGGATTATAATGGATGTAAGGCATATTCCTTCTATGAAAAGAAATCTTATCTCAACAAGGAAGTTGGTAGATATCAGTTGTTTGTCTACGATTGGAAAAATGTGGTGGAAAATCACTAAAGGAGCACTGGTAATAGAAAAAGGAGATGGGATAGTTACGCTGTATTTTGTTCCTCATAATACTAATTATTATATCTTTGTAGCTTCCACAAAAAAATGTTCAATATTGTGGCATCATAGTCTTGGCGACATGAGTGAGAAGGGGATGCATATTCTCCACTCAAGGAAATTGCTTCTAGATCTGAAGCATGTAAGTTTGGAATTCTGTGAGAACTATGTTTATGGAAAAAAAAAGGACTCATATTTCTCAACATTGGGAAACAAAAGAAGAGTGAAAATTTAAATCGTGTGCATACAGATGTATGGGGACCGAATCAGGTACAATCTCTTGGTGGCTCTCATTATTAGGTTACTTTTGTTGATGACGCAACTATTGGGTCACCCAAAGGTCGCATTTTCATCCTATTTTCTTTCATTATTCGTCACATTCATCCATATTAATCACTCCATTTACCATTCCTTATACCATTTTCATGAATAAATATGGGCATACCTTGTTATTTTCCAATGTATTTATTTTTATGTATTTTAAGAGAATTTGTGATTAAATATTAGAAAATTGTCATATTTTCACATATATCTCAAAGTTGTGTGAGCTTTGTAATGTGTAGGAATATTTGAAGATTTTCAACAAAGGATTATTCGAAAGGTTCTCAAATATTTCCTTCACCTTTTCAAGATTTGGAGATAATTGTTCCAAAGAGAAATATCATGAGAGGACTTGTGAGAGGATTTGTGAGTATTTAAAGGGATAATTGGTTGTACCTATTTGAGAGAAAAGTGGATCTACATTTATTAGTTGCTTATCATATTTTCAAAGAAACTCATTTATAAATAAAAGTTCTCTCTCTTCATTTGGGAGTAGGAGGAGGCTAATAGAAAGTGAGTAGTTAGTAGAAGAGTCTTTAGTTCTAAGTTAACATAGAGTCTTTTAGTCATGGAGTGGATTTTGATTCTTATGTAATATAGATGGTGATGTAATGCAGATTTCTTGATTTTCTCCATATTGTTTCAATCTTTTTTATCTGTTGTTAAGAAAGATTTTATGTGAGCTCATATGTGTTTGGAGTAGATGATTTTTCCCTTGTTTAATTTCACGCTTTCTTAACAAGGTTTAATTTATGCAATTTCATGCTTTCATAGTTAATTTTATTTTTACACAATCTCACGCTTTCCTAGATTTAAATTCCATTTGAGTCATGTTTGTTTTCTTTTTGGATATTAGATTAGGTTAGTGTTACTCTGATCCTACATATATTTTTCCTGCACTTCACAAGTTTACACTCTCCTTGGGTTGACAATTTAAATTGTTGGGTATGCTATTAATTGTTTAATATTTTTCATGAACATTTTGGCGTCGTTGTGAGGGAGGTGATAAAAGGGGATTATAGTTTATATAGGTAGATAGCTTTATTTTATATTACAAAACAATGGGGAGGGGAAACGGTAAGATGCAAGGATGACTTCATTATGGAATTTCCATGGTGTAACAACCTAACGTATCCACTTTGGTGGGTCACCCCAAAACCTTGTTTCTTTTCATGCAAATAAGTTTCCTATTTGCAAGCATGTTTAATTTTTTTTCTCAAAGTGTGATTTACTTTTCCCGCAAGAGTGTTTCATTTCTGTAAAGAGTTCTTCCATTTTCTGCAAGAATGTTTCTTTTATTGGAGTCTGTTTTTAGTGCAAGTGTGCCTTTATATAATGTATTATTTTGCATTTTACATTTTTGTAGTGTAAGTTTGGATTTCTTTCATTATGCACTAGCTTTGATTTTGTACTAGTTTTCCTTTGATTTTGTACTTGTTTATCTATGATTTCGTACTATATTGTACCTTTTTTAATTTTGTATCATTTAATTTGATTAGCAGTAAAATGATTTTACGATGAATATAAGTTTGGAACAACTCACTCAAATCCTAGCAAAAGTTGGGATCTCCTCTTCCCAAGAAGAGGATATCTTAACAACAATCAAGGACTTAACCACTCCTCCAAAAGCAAACAAAGAAACAGTATTTGAAGAATCCTATACATTTGATGGGAACAACTATTCAAACAAGAAATCGAGTAGGACAAAGAAGAGATTCCGAATGATCTGAATTAGAATGGAAATCAAGCCTATGAAAACCTAATCAAACGATGGTCCCACACAAATACCAAGTTAGTTCAATGTTTTTTTTAATTTCATTAAATCATATTTTCAATAGCTAAATTGCCACATTCTTGTATATTTTAAATTTCATCTTGCAAAACTAAATGTGAACATATTTTTACCTTTGTTACGTAGTTGGTTACTTTGAAAATTTCATTTCATGTAAATAATTTTTAAAGTTCTAATTAAAGTAGAGTAGGTAGGTTAAAAGAATAAAACATGTTTATTTTTTAATTTTAGTTTTCATTTTGAATAAGTATGCATGATATAAAATCAGAAAGACGGATGGTTAAAAACATTTTCAAAAATGATGACAATTAAAACTGCATCCATTTTCTAATAAATCTGGATTGATTTCAGCTTAGACTTCATTAATTTTCTAGCTTTTCTTTTTTCTTAGGAAAGAATAAAAGAATTTATCATTTTAAAAAAAAATTGTACACCAATTTCTTAGCTTGAATCATAACACAAAAATTAATAAAATAAAATTATAAACAAACATGAAATAAATTAAAAAATAATAGTCAAATTATTTTCTACGCATTCCATCCTCTTCCACGCCAAACTTGCCAAAACAATGAAAAACATTAAACTTTGAAGCTTTAATAAAGAAGTTGTCAATTGGTATGTAACTCGTTCCATTTAAAATTCCCTTTGCATCCCTAGAAAAATGACCATTCATACACGTCCTCACCTCTTTAGGGTCAGGCGAGCCCCTTTTGTATCATGCATTGGTTTCCTTGGGGGAAATCATCTTCAACAACAACGAGGAGGAGGATTTCATGAGTGACAATGAGGAAAGTGAAACCTTTGAATCTGGATAAGAGCATTAACAACAATCTACTTCTACCTCTTTTTGTGTCCATATCCCTATGTAGAACATCGATCTCATCATAGAGGAATCCCTATTGTTAGTATCGAAACAATATTTAGTCAGGGATTTGCAGGATCAGGAGACCAAATGATGGATTTTTGTCACATTTTTTGTAATGTGTGTGTTGATATATTTGTAACTTCGGAATGTATTCACTTGTATATCCTATATTATACCCCGATGTTCCTATCAAAAGAGTCATTAATATAATAAAGTCATGTAAAGTCAATGAGGTTAAACCTCCATTGTAAGTCAGGGAAATAGTCCCCATAATTGAGTTGAGGTTAACCCTCCTTGTTGATCAGGGGGGGTAAAGTCCCCATAGTTGTGGGGCACTAGGGTTATTAGACTCTCCTAGAGAAGTCAGCCCTAGTAATTATTTGTTAACAGAGGCCAACTTGTTTGAGTGGAAATAAAGTGAACAAAAGAATATAAATAGAAGTGAGGCTATCCTCAGTTCTACACATACACACACTCACTCAACTGGGGCGCATGAGTGAGAGAGGAAGTGCTGGAACAAGTGAGAGAAATCAGTTATCGGAGATCATCTTTATGTTTTCAGGTTTTACTTTTGCTATTGGTGCTCATTCTACCTCTGAGGAAGTTGTGGGGTTTTCTCCTTTATGGTTTCCCTGAGGAAAATTCTTTGTGTGTCTTGTCTCTTCTGATTATTATTGTGCATGTTATTCTCTTAGATAAGATTCTAAGATCATATTGCTTAAATGATAAAAATATAACATGGTATCAGAGCTAACCTGAGAAGAAGACACTGTGTAGCTGCAGAATCTAGGGCTTCTTACTTTTTGAGTCTCTCTCCATAATCTATTAGCAAAAGGAGACTAGGCTAACTCTCCATTGAAGGGCACATCTTTCTATCAAAGTAGAATTTGATTCCAAGCATTTTCAGTTTTTGTTGCGGGAAATTAGGGCTTTTTATAGAAGAGGAATTTTTTAGTGAGCCCGGCATAGGATTTCTATCCTCATCAAAATTGAAGTTTAGAGACCAAGTTTGAAGTTTTTGGTTGAGTAAAACTCAAGGAAATTCAAACCCTAGTTTGACCCCAGGCCTGAAAAACCCTAAAATACTAAAAATGATAGTTTTGGTACATTCGTTATATCTTGGGATTACAGAAGTATCAGAGGCTGAAATTTTCACTGGACGACGATAAAATCCTGATGTACCTTGTGTAAAACTTTTAGTTCCCTATTCACTATATTCTAGGATATATGATTCCTCCAAATAAAGGTTTCATCCTCTAAGATTCATCCCTAAACAGGACACCTAGGGTGAATTGCTATATCTAAGGCTACAAAGGTCCAAATGACATTTTTCAAGATGTTCTAGATAGGGCACAGATTTTGATTTCTATGGTAAAACTTTCAGATCTCAAAGGTGAAACAATGACACGTGGAAGTCCGTACAAGTTTGCTATGTTGAACTGTCTTGAAAGAAGTCACCTTGAGAACAATTTCATAAGTCCAATTGATGAAACCAATTCTACTCAAACCCATGGTATTGGAAATGAGATAGACAAGGCTACCTTAATATGAAATTTTAGACACAAAGGAGCATTACTTTCAAAGATACCGCATAAACAATCCCAAGCATTTCTACAAAGGAATTTGGGAAATTAGGGCTTCCTGTTCTGAGAACTTCCCTCCACTATTTTCAGAAAATGAGTACATTGGACAACTCTCCTTGAAGAGGCCCATATTTCTATCCAATCAAAAGTTTGAAGTTCCAAGTTTTGAAAATTATGGTTTCTCTAACAAACCCTAGATCAGTTAGATCCGGAACTAGGATGGACACCTCAAATCGATAAGATCTAATCTTTTGCTATTTACATTTGAGGTTCTCATTTCAAAATGACCTATCACACTAGCTTGATAAAAATATTCGTGAAGCTAAAAAATTACGAGCATGAAAGTATAATTTTTCACTGGTTCTTGAAGAAAATGAATTGGACACCTACATAAGTGGAGAGGTTCCAGTTCCAGAGGGAGATGAGGCTAAAGCCTTACATAAGAAGAAATTGGTTAAGGCCAAGAAGATTATTTCTAATTCTATTAAGGATCACCTTATACCACATGTGTATTCCCTAAGGACACCTAAAGAGATGTTTGATTCCTTGACCAAGATATTTGAAGGGAAGAACATAAATCAAAAGATGAATTTGAGAAACTAGTTGAATAATGTGAAGATCTAGAATGCAGAGACCATACAACCATACTTTACAAGGGTCTCTCAAATCAAAGAACAACTTGAAGTAGTATAAGAAGAAGTGGAGAATGCAGAAGTTGTGATAACCACCTTGAATGGCCTCCCAAGATCATGGGATTCATTCATTTGAGGAATGTGTGCCAGAAGAAAGTGATTATCTTCAGAAGACTCTAGGAAGAGTGAACACAAGAAGAATATTGACTCATAATGAGAGAAGAGAATATGGGAGCAATTGAAGATCAAGTGCTCATGATTCAAAGAAGATCCCTCAAACAATGAGGAATATGAATAACTCTATTCTTGAAGAACCTCTTATCCATCTTAGCATTTGGATAAGAAATGATGATGTTATGAATGAAGAATATGATGAAGCTAAAGGATCAAGAAGGATTCTACCCATGAAAAACCACTTATACTATGAAATGAGAACTTTATACTGAGAACAAGAAATCTAGCCATAAAACTGATGATTTTTGCATAAAAAACACCCCCCAAATAGAAAAGCGTTGATACCAGTATACCTGTTTTTTTTTCGGGGTAAAAAATAGAGCCATGGCCTAAACATGCCATACTGTTGTTTACAAAAACTCTGAAATCAACCCCTAAATTGGAAAAATATTTTTTTCTTCAAGAGATACATTACAATTTTTTTAAAACTTGCATATTAAACAAAAAAATATATTTCATAAGTCTAACCATTTAAAATCAAAAAAATTATGTTTTCATTCATAATGAAATCATATATGAGACCCTACAAGAACAAAGTATTCATATAAATTATCAAAAACTCCTTTAGAGTTTCAATTACAAACATGATACTAATAAAAAACATCTAAAATGTTTCATGTGAAATTTTTTGAATTCATCCATGGATTTTGACACACTATTAGAATCTATATTTTCTTGAGATGAAGGACTGGATAAAATAAAATAAAAATAAACCCCTAACCCCCTGACCCCCCATTAAATTACATTTAAAAAAAAATTAAACACTCCCTTGCCCCTAACGCCCCGACAACACTACATTTACAAAATTTAAAACACCGCCCCCTAACCCCCTAAATCCTCCAACAAAATTATATTTAAAAAAATGATATAATGTATTGTCATGGATCCACTCATTATACAAATCACAATAGCTTGTTATACTAATCCATTATTTAATGACGTCATATTCATGTAAATAAAGCCAAATTTATTAAGATACACCTAATATACTAATATAAGTGTTGTTGTTTATATATATTAATATACTATCTTATTAATCTAATTTAAGTGTTTTTGTTTAGGATTTTCCCTCTCATAAGAGAATCAAAATAGCTATTTATCTATGCTATTGGTATATGAATATGAGAGATGTGTTTCTCTTTAGGCTTTTTCCTCTCATAAGAGAGAATCAAAGTAGCTACATTTTTACTATGGATATATGAATCTA
>LPNX010361822.1:2315-37914 GCA_001517045.1 Pseudotsuga menziesii | reverse complement strand
CCTACCTAAGAAACCTAGGTCACACATGGTAAATGAAGTAAGCAAAGGTGGCATGGATGGGTAGAACCAACCTGGGGATATCGCTCCTTCAACAGCTTATGGAAATGCTATGGAAACTGCTATGGGAACTTAGGCTGGGAATAATTATGCTAGTGCTGCTGGTTCTAATGAAGCTTGTGGGATACTTTTGGAATGCTCGGAATTAGAACGATAATATAAATCTGGTTAGGTTGTTGCTTTAAATGATACTGGTAATTGTGCTTGTGCTGCTCAAGATGCTGGTTATGATCCAAATCTTCTGCTTTGAATTCAGGTTCTACTGGTTATGCTGAGACTGGTATTGATAGTCATAGTGCCCAATTAAATAACATATAAGTAAAGGTAGGCAACAAAGAGTCTTGGGCATGACCATTAAATAAAAATGACTTAGTGGAAGTTCACGGATTAAGAAAGCACTTCTTCTCCTGGGTGGGTCGTGCTTCATATTGTATATGTAATAACAAAATTCAAAAATCAAATAAATAAGTCTATGTAGTAAACCCCGTTCAGCCTGTAAAGTAATGGCATTATGTATTCTGGGCTCCTAAGGAACCTACTAGGTTGGGGACTAAAGGGTCGGTTCAAGTGAATCCAAAAAAGCATATGCTCGTACTAATATTAATCCTTGTGCTGTTGGAAATAATAATACTTTTAATGCTGAACGCAATGCTGCCGGTTCAAATGATGATGCTGGGAATTCTGTTGTTTCAACTGCTTATGCTACTCGTACTTATAATAATACTTTTTTGGTTGTTCTAATATTAATCCTTGTGCTGCTGGAAATAATACTACTTTTAATGCCGAAGGCCATGCTGCCGGTTCAAATGATGATGCTGGGAATTCCGTTGTTTCAACTGCTTATGCTGCTCGTACTTATAATAATACTTTTCTGGTTGTTGTTTCATCAAAAAAGGTTAGCTGGAAGGACTAACAAATAAACACCAGAACGAACTATCCTATCGAAGAAATAAAGCTTCTTTGTTCAACTTGAGAGAATCCCCCATGATCGAAAGCCCTTATTGAGCTGGACATGGGCAATTAGTCCTGGATGGACTCTTAAAGAATATGCTCTCATTAAAGAATGCCCTTAGCCTTGATCTTTATAGAGGCCGAACAACAAACAGTTAGTATAAGTATTTAGACCCAGTTACAGAAGGAGCACTAAGGGAATAAATACTTTCAATACCTACTTCCTTCCTGGGACTACATAAAGATAATTAGAAAAAAAATGATTGCCCAAAGTTAACAACGAATGAGACCGTTCACTTAAAGCATGAAGTTCTTTATTCACTAGCAGCATCACAACAAGATCACCAACATCATCAGTTGAATGGGCATTCTTCGATATATTCAATGAAGCATATTCAATGAAGCATGCGCGGAGGAGGAGGGGAAGGGAGGAGGGAGTGGAGATCCACTCGTTTGGCCGCAAAAGAACCACCCTTCACTGGCGGTGCGATTCTGAGAATCGCACCGCTAGTAAACGGTGGTTATTTTGCGGCCAAGGGAGCGAATCTCCTCTCCCTCCTCCCTTCCCCGCCTCCTCCGCCCATGCTTCATTGAATATATCTTAACGTATTATTATAAGTACGAGTAGGTAGGCGGGGAAAGAGGAATCGAGCCAACAAAGGATAAAGTGAAAGCCCCAAGTAAAAAACCTTCTTGAAAGCCCCGAGTCAACCCTTTCAGTAACAAGAGATGGGAATGGTAAGGAAGGAGAATATAAGATAGATGAAGGCCCCATCCATACCATATTAATGAATAATGATAAGATGTAGGAAGTATTATATTCACAAAAAAAATATGGATAGACAAGGAGCCAAGTATAGAAGAGATAGAGAAAGTATTAAGTAAATACCACCTACCTTTTTTTCACTAGCCTGGATGGTATCCCATGTCATTCACTCACGACGGTCAGTCAATACTTTACTTTGGAAAGCAGGCAGAATGGAGGGAGATTTGCTCCTACTGTTGGGTTGGTTCCCCCTAACATCGCTTACAGGGGGGAAGGAAGGCGGGCATTTCGCTCCCCCGCTAGCTCACTCTAAGACCTATCTATGACTACTATGTCTGGTAGGCAGGGCGTATTTTAAGGCAATAAGTAAATAAAGACTTGAAGAATATAAAGGGACATGACTGAAGAAGCGAGAGAGATAATAAAAAGGAAAGAGAAGATGCAAAGCGCTTGTAAAAGTTAGAAAATCCCATACCTAAGAAACCTAGGTCACACATGGTAAATGAAGTAAGCAAAGGTGGCATGGATGGGTAGAACCAACCTGGGGATATCACTCCTTCAACAGCTTATGGAAATGCTCTGGAAATTGCTACGGGAACTTAGGCTGGGAATAATTATGCTAGTGCTGCTGGTTCTAATGAAGCTTGTGGGATACTTTTGGAATGCTCGGAATTAGAACGATAATATAAATCTGGTTAGGCTGTTGCTTTAAATGATACTAGTAATTGTGCTTGTGTTGCTCAGGATGCTAGTTATGATCCAAATCTTCTGCTTTGAATTCAGTTTCTACTGGTTATGCTGAGACTGGTATTGATAGTTATAGTGCCTAGTTAAATAACTTATAAGTAAAGGTAGGAAACAAAGAGTCTTGGGCATGACCATTAAATAAAAGGGACTCAGTGGAAGTTCACGGATTAAGAAATCACTTCTTCTCTTGGGTGGGTTGTGCATTATATTGTATATGTAATAACAAAATTCAAAAATAAAATTAATAAGTCTATGTAGTAAACCCCGATCATCCTGTAAATTAATGGCATTATGTATTCTGGGCTCCTAAGGAACCTACCAGGTTGGGGACTAAAAGGTCGGTTCAAGTGAATCCAAAAAAGCATATGCTCGTATTGATATTAATCCTTGTGTTGCTAGAAATAATACTACTTTTAATGCCGAAGGCAATGCTGCCGGTTCAAATTATGATGCTGGGAATTCTGTTGTTTCAACTGCTTATGCTTCTCGTACTTATAATAATACTTTTCTGGTTGTTCTGATATTAATCCTTGTGCTGCTGGAAATAATACTGCTTTTAATGCCAAAGGAAATACTGCCAGTTCAAATGATGATGCTGGGAATTCCACTATTTCAACTGCTTATGCTGCTCGTACTTCTAATAATACTTTTCTGGTTGTTGTTTCATCAGAAAAGGTCAGCTGAAAGGACTAACAGATAAACACCAGAACGAACTATCATATCGAAGAAATAAAGCTGCTCTGTTCAACTTGAGAGAATCCCCCATGACCGAAATCCCTTATTGAGCTGGACAAGGGAAATTAGTCCTGGATAGACTCTTAAAGAATATGCTCGCATTAAAGAATGCCCTTAGCCTTGATCTTTATAGAGGCCGAACAACAAACCGTTAGTATAAGCATTTAGACCCAGTTATAGAAGGAGCACTAAGGGAATAAATACTTTCAATACCTACTTCCTTCCTGGGACTACATAAAGATAATTAAAAAAAAAATGATTGCCCAAAGTTAACAACAAATGAGACCGTTCACTTAAAGCACGAAGTTCTTTATTCACTAGCAGCATCACAACAAGATCACCAGCATCATCAGTTGAATGGGAATTCTTCGATATATTCAATGAAGCATGGGCAGAGGAGGCGGGGAAGGGAGGAGGGAGCGGAGATCCACTCCCTTGGCAGCAAAAGAACCACCCTTTACTGGCGGCGCGATTCTCAGAATCACGCCGCCAGTAAAGGGTGGTTCTTTTGCGGCCAAGGGAGCGGATCTCCGCTCCCTCCTCCCTTCCCTGCCTCCTCCGCCCATGCTTCATTGAATATATCTTAACATATTATTATAAGTACGAGCAGGCGGGCGGGGAAAGAGGAATCGATCCAACAAAGGATAAAGTGAAAGCCCCCAATAAAAAACCTTCCTGAAAGCCCCGAGTCAACCCTTTCAGTAACGAGAGATGGTAATGGTAAGGAAGGAGAATATAAGATAGATGAAGGCCCCATCCATACCATATTAATGAATAACGATAAGATGGAGGAAGTATTATATTCACAAACAAAATATGGATAGACAGGGAGCCAAATATAGAAGAGATAGAGAAAATATTAAGTAAATACCACCTACCTTTTTTCACTAGCCTGGTTGGTATCCCATGTCGTTCACTCACAACGGTCAGTCAATACTTTACTTTGGAAATCAGGCTGAATGGAGGGATCTTCGTTCCTACTGTTGGGTTGGTTCCCCCTAACGTCGCTCACAGGGGGGAAGGAAGGCGGCCGTTTCGCTCCCCCACTAGCTCACTCTACGGCCTATCTACGACTACTATGTCCGGTAGGCAGGGCGTATTTTAAGGCAATAAGTAAATAAAGACCTGAATAATATAAAGGGACCTGACTGAAGAAGCGAGAGAGATAATAAAAAGGAAAGAGAAGATGTGAAGTGCTTTTAAAAGTTAGAAAATCCCCTACCTAAGAAACCTAGGTCACACATGGTAAATGAAGTAAGCAAAGGTGGCATAAAATTTTGGAAAAGATAATTTTTTGTAAGAAAGGAAACAAAAAATTCCAAATAGTTATGAAAGATTACAACTCTTAGTTATTTTAACATATCCTAATGGATTAGGAAAAAATGTCAAAGTTTGTATTTAGTCTAATAATTCTCTTGGTTTTCTAAATATATTATACTTTAATTGTTATATTAAATATTTAATTTTGATGTTAACATAAGAGACTTCAAAATTTGATCAAATTTAACACAATTCATTTTTTACAATACTTTCAAACATGAGGTCAAGTTTTGGTATTTCAAAAAGTTGCAAGGTCATAGCTCAATGGTATAACATCTGCAATAATGCAAAAGATTGGTGGTTCGATTCCACTATTCCCTACTATAAATATTTGCATTTCAGGTATTTAGTTGGTTTGACGGCTCCACTGAACTTAGTTGTGGCTCCATCGGGGTACTACGTGGTGACCATTGTGAATGGAGGTGTTCCCAACAAAGAGGAATGGATTCGCTTCATCAGTTAAACACAAATTATATGTCAGAATGTTCTCATGGAGGCCATACCACACCTACTTATTCTTTATTTGTTACAATTATTACTAGATTGTCCCCATGGTATATATTATTACATTCTGGTAAAAAAAAATTTGTATATATTGTTATAGTTCTTACCATTCACCAACAATGGCCTTGCTATGTCAACTATCTATATCAATATTTATTTTGTAAATGACTTTTTTTTAATTAAATATTCATTACAATTAAATAATAAAAAAATTCATATATAGGAGCAAAACTTGTAGTAATTATCCTTTCTAATTTACATTTTCCCGACCACAAAACATAAAACCAAAATTTAAAATATGTAATTGTAATAAAAACCATGGATTTCCTCTATTTACTATATTTTGTGACACTAATGAACATGGCATCATTGGTAAGAAGCAATTATGTCTATTCACAAAAATACACGCATTGAATAAATTGAATTGGTGATTTGCATTCATTGGGGAAATATAATTCGACATGAATAGAGATCATGAAATGAGTTGAATAAATGAAATTAATAAAAACCATGGCTTTTCTCTATTTACTATATTTTGTGACAATAATGAACATAGCATCATTAGCAACAAGCCATTTTGTCTATTCACAAAAATAAACGCATTGAATAAGTTGAATAGGTCATTTGCATTGATTGGGTAAAAATAATTCGACATGAATAGAGATCATGAAAAAATTTGAATAAATGAATTGAATAAGTTGAATTGGTTATTTGCATTCATTTATATTGACCAATTCAATATAATGTAATATTGATGCAATTTTTTTTAATGTAATTTTTTTAATTTTAATGAAACACTTGTGTCGAAGATGTTAAAAGAGCTTCAACCCCTATTAGGAGGGATGCTTGTAGAGGAGCACTTTGGGAATCTTGAAGACATATAAGACCTAATGAAAGAGTAAATTGATGTCCATGAAGAAATCCAAGCTCAGAAAATTCCAATTTCGATGAAGAATTTGGCCTGCATGATATTGTTGGTTAGTTTCATGTCTTGAAGAAAATGTGAACTTTGACAACTTTTTGATAAGATATATTTGTAATGTTTTGACTTTCAGACTTTATTTTAGAAATAAATTTTCTATATATAATGTTTTTAATATGTTATTTACATACATGTGGTATAGTTTTTCATGAATTAATGTGAATTGGCCACTTTTTGGAAAATAAAATAAACTCGTATCATTTTTACACAAAAATTCTCTGAAATCCATCAAATATGACTTTAAATGTATTTATTTTCTTGATTTTTTTACAATTTTGTCAATAAAAATGTCTTGCTTTTTCCATCAAAATGTCTTATTTTAAATAAAAAATTGCAAAATGCATATGTTTTTCATTATAACTTGTTTCTTAATGTATGATATTTGTTAAATTTCTAAAAAATCACTTGAAAATAGAAATTAAAAATATTTTACGACAAATATTATTCAAATTCCCAAAAAAATGTCTCAAAATGAAAATGTGTGATACTAGTATCAACCCTTTTTGAAACAAAGGTAATAATAGCTACTAAAATTAGGAGAGAGAAAAATGAGAATTGTGTCGAGTTCTCGTTTCATAGTATAAGTGGTTGAAACGAATAAAGATAAATATTCAATTGTCATTTCATAATATTATTTTTGTTATGCATTTGTTTATATTAAGTTGATGCATTATGCATGATAGAATGTTTGCATTAATGACAGTATACTACTAATATGTATGTGATGGGTAAGTAGCTCATGGTGCTATACAACTCTCCATTGCTACTTATCTAGAATGAAACCTCTTTGCTAACATATTGGATTAGTGCACAATCTCAATGATGTCTTGGTAGAGATGGAAGGCATCTAGAAAGTTTCTGTGAGATATGGATGAATGTTGTATTGGCTAAAATAGTTGCATGATTATATCTTTATGCATAAGAATTTTTTCATTAGGAATATTCCTTATGAAATGTTTCTAACCATACAATTGGTGCATTTGACTTGTAGGAAAGATTGCATACAATCACCTACAAGAAAAGAAAGATGAGACTTGTTCTGAAGAACAAGTGATGTCAGTTCAAGAAATAATCCAAGATGAAGAATAATATGACGATACTTTCAAAGAAAGAAAGAGGCCTCAAAGACACTCTAGTTATGTGACATTGTTGAGCAACATCATTGATGAAAATCTTTCTAGCTATGAAGAAGTAGCCAAGAAGAAAGGGAAGGAGAATACCAATTCAAGAAGAATGATGTCTAGGATGCAGTATCGAGACCTGAAGGGAAGTTCGTAATGTCTTCCATATTGATCTACACAATCTAACATACAATAGATGGCAACATTGTGGGATACAAGGAAATATTCGTAGCACGAGTCTTCTCATGAAAAGAAGGCATAGACTATGAAGAGACATTTGCAGCCACTAGCAGTTAAGACACATGACAAGAAAAATCATGTGTGCAAATGAAAGAAGGCCTTGTACGAACTCAAAATACACCCATGGGATAAAACATACATGAGGATCTTGAAGATCACATAGAGTGATGAAGATCTTAACCTTTGCTACAAGATTGAAAACCTATAGAGGATGACAAGCTCATAGATGGGTGCGAGAAGAAATTTTGAAAAGGTTCAAGATAGAGGATATTGGTATCCAGTGACCCTAGATGGATACATAGAATATTAGTAGCAGAGGAAGCTTATTGTCTCTCCGGTACATAATGTTTCAATGCATAGAGTACGAAAGGCAGAGGGAGAGTGATGCTCCACTTCAGAGGGAGCGACTACAGAAGATTCTGAGGTTTGACTTGGTACAACAGGATGGATAAATTATTGATGACTCTAGGATTTACTGAAAGTAAAGCAGATTCCAACCTTTACTTAAAGGTTGAAGGTGGAATACCAGTGATGCTCATGCTATATATCAATGACTTGTTCCTAACAAAAAAGAGGAACTCATTAAAGTTGCAAAAACGAGACCTGCTACTGAGTTCGAGATGAAGGACTTGGATATGATGCACCAATTTCTAGGCATGGAGGTGTGTAAGAATGTGGATGGAATCTCCTTGGGACAAGGAAAGCATGTAGTAGAGATCCTCAACTGGTTTGGGATGATGAAATGCAAGGCCATGACCACACCTATGGCATTGAAACTGAAGCTATTGAGTGATGCTTCATCAAAGTCAGTTGATGCAACGATGTATCATCATATGATTGGGTCATTGATGTACTTGATGAATATGAGACCAGATATTTGCTTTGCTATGAACACATTGAGCCAGTTCCTGACGAATCCGAGACATGTTCACCTAATGGTTGCAAAGCATGTAGTGAGGTACTTGAAGGGTACAATTGACTATGGGCTCAAGTATGAAGCGAATCAGAAGATTAACATGGAGGGTTATGTGGATTCAGATTGGGAAGGTAGTGCCATTGATATGAAGAGCACTTCGGGGTGATGCTTCAGTATGGGATTAGGTGTGATCTCTTGGTTTAGAAGGAAGGAGTCATGTATGGTGCTGAGTACAACTGAGGAAAAATATGTTGCCACTTGCTCGACTACTTGGGAGAGAGGAGCAGTAAAGATCCAGTTTGTGATCCAGATTGAGATTTCTCAAAAGAGGGAGTTCTAGCATAGCCGGTTAGATAAGTTTTCTGAGCATAAAATCCTAGTGAATCTTGTAGGTTGCTCAGACATAAACGGTCCTGTAGGTTGTCCTCGGATGTAATCAGTCCTGGCGAAGCTCACAAGTTATCCTTGGACGTAATCCATCTTGATGTGATTCTATGCTAGAAATGGCCATAGTGAAGTTTGAGTACTTCAGAGAGAAGCTTGGTGTTTTCTAGATTGAGGTTCCCTCCAAGGGGAAGTGATGAGTCTTTGTTCCCTTCTGACATGGTGGTAGGATGTGTTCCTCCCATGGTCATATGTAAGAACAGAGCCCTTCTGACATGGTTAAGGGATGTGTTCATCCCGTGGTCATATGTAAGTGCAGATCCCTTCTGAAATGGTTTCGATATGTGTTCCTCCCATGGTCAGATGTAAGTGCAGAGCCCTTCTGGCATGGTTGCAGGATGTGTTCCTCCCATGGTCAGATGTAAGTGTAGAGCCCTTCTGACATGGTTGTTGGATGTGTTCCTCCCATGGTCAGATGTAAGTGCAGATCCCTTCTGACATGGTTACAGGATGTGTTCCTCTCATGGTCAAATATAAGTGCTGAGCCTTTCCAACATGGTTGCAGGATGTGTTCCTCCCATGGTTGGATATAAGTGCTGAGCCTTTTCGATATGGTTGCAGGATGTGTTCCTCCCATGGTCAAATATAAGTGTTGGGCCATTCTAACATGGCTGCAGTATGTGTTCCTCCCATGGTCAGATGTGAGTGTTGGGCCTTTCTAACATGGTTGTTGGATGTGTTCCCCCCATGGTCAGATGTGAGTGTTGAGCGGGCCTTTCTGACATGGTTGCAGGATGTGTTCCTCCCATGGTCAGATATAAGTGTTGAAGAAGATGAAGACCTATGTGGAGGCTAGGCCTACAACTAGCATGAAAAAGGGCTGGCTCTATAGAACTTCCTGTGATGAGTATAATTGAGAGATAGCACCATTTGATCAAGATAGATAAAGCATACTTGATGATGATCCAGTGATGATCCAACTTTGATGATGATCCAGTGAGGATCCATCTTTGATGATGATCCAGTGATGATCCAGCTTTGATGATGATCCAATAATGATCCAGCTTTGATGATGATCTAGTAATGATCCAGATTTGATGACGATCAAGTGATGATCCATCTTTGATGATGATCCAGTAATGATCCAACTTTGATGATGATCTTGTGATGATCCAGCTTTCATGATGATCCAGCTTCGATCTAGAGAAGAAGACTTATGCTAATGAATTGTATCAAGAGAATACCTTCCTTTATTATACCCAGATGTTCCTATCGGGAGAGTCATTAATATAATAAATTCATGTAAAGTCAATGAGGTTAAACCTCGATTGTAATTTGGGGCAATAGTCCCCACAATTGAGTTGAGGTTAACCCTCCTTGTCGATCAGGGGGGGTAAAGTCCCCATGGTTGTGGGGCACTAGGGTTATTAGACTCTCCTAGAGAAGTCGGTCCTAGTAAGTAATTGTTAAGTGATGCCAACTTGTTGGAGTGAAAATAAAGTGAACAGAAGAATATAAATATAAGTAAGGCTCTACTCATTTCTACACATACACACACTCACTCAAGTGGGGCGCATGAGTGAGAGAGGAAGTGCTAGCACAAGTGATAGAAATCAATTGTCGGATATCATCTTTATGTTTTCAAGTTTTACTTTTGCTATTGGTACTCATTCTATCTCTGAGGAATTTGCATGGTTTTCTCCTTTATGGTTTCGCCGAGGAAAATTATTTGTGTCTCTTATCTCTTGTGATTATTGATGTGCATGTTATTCTCTGAGATAAGATCCTAATTGCTTAAATGATAAAAATATAACAATGTGTTGGATTTTGCACTTGCTTTTTTAGATAAAATACAGACATAGCAAGTGAACTAATACATGGATGCAGATAATTGTTAGATCTAGGGAGACATAGAGATAGCGTGAAGAGAAGTATGCTCACAAATGTCAGAGGAGTTTGTGAAAATCATGGAGAAAAATACATCTGAGAAGAAAATTTAAAGAAAACTCACCAATGGCATGTAGACAACATGACAATGGAAATGGTGGATGCTTATATGGTAATGAACAAGAGCTTGCTTCAAAGTAGATCAAAGCAGTTGGATATAAATTCGGTATCCAACTTGCTGAATGATATACCAAGGAGCCCTATGCACAAAAAAATGTTGAAACAAATAAATAAGATAAAATATTTTCTCCGAGTCACTGCACGCCACAAGGATGCATGTTCAGTGAGGATAAAGAGGGTAAAGGATTTTGTTGTGTGTAATTTTTGGGATACACTCCCAAAATTTATGCCTTTAATCCACGAATCATCAATAAAATATCACTATATGCTGACCATTTCACTGCTTAAGGAAGATATTGATACAAACTGTAGAGGGAGTCTAAATCCTTTGATTCTTGCAGATGAAAAGAGATCACTAGAGTAGAAATTGCAGGTGGTGAAATTTTAGTTACGGATGGAGGTCTGGGAGGAAAAAATCATTCAAAAATAGAGAGATCTCAGTGATATTGATAACATAAAAAAAATGTAACCTCTATCAAGTTACTCCCTTCACAATGATTTTAACTGTTGTAAATCCTACTTTTCCATCACCTACATATCTTCCCATATCTCACACATCCACATCTCTCCCTTTTATACATATTACACTAACAAAACTAACAAATAGTCATGGAATAATTGTTTCATGAGAACTAGAACTGGAAGATATGGATTTAACTTATGATGCATTTATGCCAAGATTGATGCTCGTTTTTTCTCGTTGGTTGTTGATCACATAACTATTCTCTCTTCCCATTACTAGATTCATTTTTGAGGTACTCAAATGGAACATGACTTGCTGGAAACTAGAGCCTTTACCCTCTACCCATATTATGAATCTTTGTATTAGTATAGACATCAAAGTGTTGGTTTATCCCACAATACTGAGAGTGGGGGGTGGGGGGATAATTAGTGTATTTTTATTTTAAAATAAAAAACACAAAATGAATCAAACAGGTTAAAGACAAAAAATTTATCGTGGAAACTTCAAAAAGAAAAGCACCAATTCAAACTCACTAATAAGATGAATCTATAAAATTGTTTTATCTACTACCACAGAAAGGATGCAACAACACCCTGGGTTTCTGTCTGCTACAATAGATAAGGATGCTCTAACACCCTAGGTTTATTCCTGCTACAATAGACAAGGATGCTTCAACACCTTAGTTTTATCTCTGCTACAACAGAAGAAAAAAAAACTACAACATCCTTTGCAAACTTATAGCCTTCCCTAGCGCCACCCTGCCCACTGGACTGATTTTTATCATTATGTTATTCACTTCTTAGACACTGTCATTCTGAATCACATAGATGAGTTCTTTCCTTCAAATATTCTATCAATAAATACCTTCATGCTTATTCTATCAATAAATACCTTCATGCTTCTTCCACACGCGTCTCTTCACCATTGCGTCATTTCATTCTTCAATCGTGGTTTTTTAAAACAACTAAGCTAATTCCCTGTTAATCGATTTGTTGTTTAATCTTCCAGTCATGACCTTCCACATTCTCCATATTTTCAACCATCCTAAACCGTTGATTTTATATTGGGATTCTTCCTGACCGTAGATCTAAGAAAGGTTGCGGTATGTGGATTACCAAATTGTGACATTTCTCAAAATGTCTTTTTGCACTTAGCTTCATGGGGTCTTCACTTAGTGAAACCATGTCATAGCACCTTCATTTATGGGATATTAAATAATACCCCTAATTTCACTAGATATTGATAATTACTTATAAAAATCATTTTGTTGAGCCCCCCTCCCAATACATTGTTCTAATAAACAAATTTCTATTTTTACAATATATTTCTTATTTTTACTATAAACCCCTTTTTATACCCCCAATACCTATAAAACACCCATACCCTATTCCTCGTCCCCCAATACCTACAATATATTGACCTTATTTTTCACAATTAAAAACCCCCCTTTAAGAATGAACACCATAATATATTTCACAACAAGATGAAGCCCCCGTGCTTAGCTTCCCACCTAAATTGTTCTGCACCGTTGATCTCCTTCAATCTTTTTGTGACCATCGATCTGAGGTGGAAATCAGATATTGGATATGTGACTTTCTCCAAATATCATTTCTCGATTTCTGCTATCCAAACCAATATTTTCATACTATTGATCATTTACGAATGTCTCCTAACCATCGATCTTATGGATTGCAGGATGCAGAATGTGAGTTCTCCAAAAACTCAAACATTGCTTTCACAATTCTCCGCCTTCTTTTTTCTGCACTAATATTTCTGCACCATTGAACTTTCATGGATGTCTCTCTAACCGTCAATATTTTGGATCATGGGATGCAAAATGTGGAACCGTGACATTTACCATTGTATTTTCACGATTCTCTGCTTTTTACTTTCCACCTTCCAGACTTCGGGTTGTGGAAAATCATATTATTCTAGACTTTTATTTCTCATCTCCTGCTTTTCGCCTTCCTCTTTTCTGATGAAAGATTGATTTCTTTGTGGGTTCACCTCTATCCGTCGATCTTCTCAAAATAGGTTTCTACATTTCTCTTGACTAATATGGACCATCCATGTTTTCAATCATTTCTTAATGAAATTTCTCTTCCCATCTCAGTAGTTAACTCACCTGCTAGTTGTATCTGTGAAATCCATGAGGATCATCAGATCTAGATATGGTCAAATCAATGGTGGACTCCAAATACATTAAACTATATTTGATGGATATTTCACGCCCATTATCCCTTGTTAACCTTTTGTCACTTTACCAAGCAAAATGTCTTTACCACCGTCCGATCAGGATCCCTCATCAATCAATGGTAGACTTCAAATAAGATGAAGCAAATTTCATAGAAATTTTGTACACATAAAAACTTTATTTGTCTGCGCAAGTTCTCCCAGTGAAATTGCTAACAACCATTGATATGCTTCTACTATCAACCTCGTCCGTTGATATCGATCTCCTTCTTGGATATTAGTTTCTAATTTCGCAGTCCAACTACCTTGTAATCCTCCTCTCTATTAAATCATAGAAATCCATATTAGTCATAGATATCTGAAACCTTAAGATCTCCACCACACGATATACAATCGTGAAGATGAATTAACTTAGGCAGTGTTGGGTTATCTCAGATGTAACTTCAACCTGCGAAATCAACTTTCAACCATGGATTTTCTCCTACCACAATCTAATACATCTAATCCTGCATAGACTTAAGTCTTGTTTATTATTGATCCTTACATTGATCAATCATTGATAAACCAGCAACAAGGTTATTCTAAAACATATTCCATTCATGTGTCTTCTTCAAACAATCGGTCAATCGATCTCTATTTCTTCTCATAAACCATGTACTGATTTTCCCTTGTCATCAACCCTATTACAGATTTTATTTTGTCATTGCTTAACATACCCTGCTAGCATATCTACTAGTTTTTCCTTTGTCATTCATTAAAACCTTTGACATCAATGACAACTTATATTCTCAACAATCTCCCCCTTTGGCATTGATGGCAATATATAAACCATCTCCCCCTTTGACAAGAATGATAAAGGATAACTTGTTATGCCATTGAAAATTTCATGTCTTTCTTCTTCCTGACAACTCCCCCTGTCATCATATCTTCCCCTAAGATTGTGCTTCCTCCTCTACAACTTTTGAAAGGGAATCACTCCATGTTCTGTCTAAGATTCTAAAAGGCTTCCTCAGGCAGTGGCTTGGTGAAAATGTCAGCAACCTATTTTTTTGTGTCAACATACTCTATTTTGACAACCTTGTGGGATACTTGTTCTCTTAGGAAGTGATAATTTGTTGGTATGTGTCTTGTCTTGGAGTGCATGACAGGGTTTTTTGACATGTTTATGGCACTGGTATTATCGCAATTTATTATTATTGGGTGCTCATATTTCACAAGTAAGTCTTCTAGTGTCTACTTCATCCAAACAACCTAGGTGCAACATGATGCAGTAACAATATATTCAGCCTTTGATGTGGATAGTGAAATGGAACTTGTTTGTTTTTTACTTAAACATGAAACCAAACAATTTCCTAGGAATATTGTTTCTCCACTGGTACTTCCTCTATCATCAACACTTCCTGCCCAATTTGCATCAATAAATTATTTTAAAATAAAGTCTTGACTCTTTGGGTACCATAACCCATAATCCATAGTACCTTTCAAATATTTGAAATATTTTTTACTGTAGTTACATGCGTTTCTTTGGGGATTAACTAGAACCGAGCAACCAAACCTACAACTTTCATTACATATGGTCTTGTAGCTATCACATACAACATGATTCCTATCATGGACATGTACATGGTATGATCCACTTCAAGAGATTCACCGTCCTTTCTTAATTTGCACCCGCTGATCATAGGAGTACTAACAAGTTTGTAGTCTTCTATCTTAAATATTTTAAGCATGTCTTTGATGTACTTAGTTTGAGAGATAAAGATTCCTTTTTCTATTTGGTAAACTTGCAACCCCAAGAAGAATGTTAGTTCACCCAACATTGACATTTCGAATTCCTTCTTCATTTCAGAATCAAAGTTTACACTTACTGTTTGTAAATTTCTTTCAAATATGATGTCATCTACATAAACACCAACAATTACCATATTTTCATCTTCGATTTTTAAGTAGAGATTACTTTCATTGACCCCTCTCTGAAATCCTTTTTATTTAAATAGTTGTCTAGCCTTGAAAACTAGGCCCTTGGAGCTTATTTGAGACCTTAGAGTGCCTTTTTTAGTTTACAAACACAATCTTTGTTTTTTAATAATAAGAAACCTTCAGGTTGTTCAATGTAAACCTCTTCTTCTATTATTCCATTCAAAAATGCATACTTAACATCAATTTGATACACTTTAAAGTTTTTATGGCATGAGAGTGCTAGAAACATTCTGATTGCTTCAAGTCTTTCTACAGAAGCATAAGTTTCTTCAAAATCAATCCCTTCTACCTGAGCATACCCTTTACATACTAATCTTGCCTTTTTCCTTATCACTTCACCATATTGATTGAATTTTTTCTTGAAAAACGATTTGGTCCCTATAACATTCTTATCTTTAGGTCTTGGGACAAGTTCCCAGGTCTTGTTTTTCTCAATCTAATCTAATTTTTCATTCATGGCTTTGATCCATTCATTATTCTTGCTTGCTTTTGTAAAATTATTAGGTTCCACTATTGAGAGTAGGGATTGTTTATTGAATGTTAACTGTCTCCTTGTACTGACTCCAACATTTTTATCACCTATGATTTGTGTTTCTGGATTACTGTTTTGTATCCTTCTAGATGGAGTTTTTGTATCAGGTCTTGGGGAGTCTTATTCACTTTCTTGTGTATCTTCCTTTTATATTCCTTCTTCTTCATCATAAGTACTTTCATCCTCTTACAACTCTTCCTTTTCTTCATTATTTGTATTTTCAACACTGTCATGACTTCTTTCTCCTCTTGGTTTTATATCATCTACACTTTCTACAATCTTGTGTAACCTTTTATTGTAACATATATATCCCTTATTGATGGGTGAATATCCTAGAAATATTCCTTGATCAATCCTAGATTCAAACTTGCCAAGTTCATCCTCGTTCCTTTTAATGTAACAATTACTTCCAAATACTTTGAAATATTTGACCGAGGATGGTCTCCCATAATAGAGTTCGTAAGGGGTCTTGTCCTTATTCACTATAAGTTGTCCTCTATTAAGTATATAGACACTTGTGTATACTGCTTCTTTCCAAAATGCATCTGAAATATTTGCTTCATTTAGCATTGTTTTGGCAGCCTCTTGGAATGTTCTATTTTTCCTTTCAACAACGTCGTTCTGCTGAGGAGTTTTTGCAACTGAAAATTGTCTCTTAATTCCATGTGTCTCGCAAAACTCATTGAGCTCATTTGAGGTAAACTCTCCCCCATTTTCGGATCTAAAACATTTGATTTTCACATGTGTCTCATTTTCAACCATTGCTTTGAATATTTTGAACTTATCAAAGGATTCTGATTTTTATTTGAGAAATGTCACCCAAGTCATCCTTGTGTAATCATCAACGGGCAGCATGAAATAATATTCCCCCTGCAGGTTTTTAGTTCTTGTTGGTCCACAGAGATATGTGTGCACTATTTCCAGAGGATGTGAGGTCATATGTTCTTTTGTTTTAAAATTGGCTCTAGTTTTCTTTCCATGTTGACAATGTTTACAAACTGAGTTAAGAGGCTTTACAATTTTAGGCAAGTCTCTTACAACTTTCTTCTTACTTATTCTGACAATTTTGTCAAAATTTAAATGTCCCAACCTTTTGTTTCATAACCAAATTTCATCAACCAAACTTAAATAACATTGATTTTCATTTTCCATAATGTACACAGTGTTTGAATTTATTATAGCCATGCCAACAACTCTTCTTGAGTCCTTCTTCCTGATTTCACATTTCTTTGAGTCAAAAATACAAATGTGCCCTTAATCACATGTTTGACTTACACTGAGGAGATTAGACTTGATATTTTATACTAGTAATACATTTTCTTCTTTGATCTTGTTATTAACAATATCTCTTCCTTTGCCAATTATCTTGGAAGACAAATTGTCTCCAAAAGTGACTTTACCCTCATTATCTTTTAGTGTTATGAATTTGTTTGGCTCACTGGTCATATGTTTTGAACACCCGCTTTCCAAGTTCCATAGGTTTTGATTTTCTGTTGCACATAGAGAAATAATGGAACTTTCCTTTTCTTCCTTTCCCCTCCAATGCTTCTTTTGTTTTGTGTCTTGAGACTTAATTGCAACAGTCTTCTTTGTAGGAGTCATCAGTTTACAATCTCTTTCCATATGTCCATGGTTAATATGTTTTTAACATTCTACGTCATATTTTTGAAGAAGTGTAAAAAGGTTATGATTTCCTTTTGGTTTATTACTTGATAACTTCTTCTTGTATTCATGAACCTCCCCATTAGCTCTGCAATTTAAAGATTAATTACCAAAGTTATTACAGGAGTAATAGTGACATAAAAAGATCTTCATATATCTATTTGGTCTCTTAGGCACCATATTATTTCTGTTTTTATCTTGAGAGTTTGGGGCAGTTCTCTTGCTCTCTTCCTTTTTCATTGGACTCTTTAGTGCTTCGACATAACTTTTATTGTTTCCTCCTTGATTAGTGAAAGAGAAACATTCTTGTTTCTTTTCTTTGTTAATACCCAAGCGAGATCTATCACTTGATGCTCTTTGGATATTTAGGATATCATCTAGAATCCTTGATCTATTTTCAAACTTTGATTTGATAGATCCTTCATCAAGTTTTTTCTTGAATTGTATAATCTCTTCTTCAAGTTTTTCAGATTCTTGTATTTATAGTTTGAGCTACAGGTTTAGATCCTCCACAATCATTTTGGCATCTAGAATTTTAGCTTCCAACTCACTAATGATATGACTTGACTTTTTGTTTTTTTTCCTGCATTTCTCAAGTTATTCAAGAGCGCTAACAAGTTCATCTCTTAAGTTTACTTCTCCTTCTTCATCTGAGTCAACATTTGAAGCTTGAGTATCTAGACCCATGAATAGAATCCTAATTCCCTCATCTTCACTTGTATCTGCATCTTAACTGTCTTCCATGGTGTAGACAATTCTCTTTTCCTCATAGGACTTCTTCTTGTTTCTTGCTTTACCCTTTCTGAATTTTGAGTGTTCTCTCTCATCACTATCGTCTTGTTTAGGGTAAGTACATTTTGAAGAAAAATGTCCAATTCTTCCACAGTTAAAACATTTTAGGGGTATATTTCCTTTATATTTTCCAGTATCCTTCTCAAGTTTTTTAATAAAAAGAGCTTCCTCGTCATCTAGGATCTATGTTTTATTTTTAGATGAGGCTTTAAATGCTGCTTCTTTTCTTGAAGATTCATTTAGTCTCGTTCTCATCTCATATGTAGTGAGGATTCCATGTAGTTCATCTACTGTAACCCGGTCAATATCATCTCGTTCTTCTAGGGTGGATACTTTTGAGTCATATTTGATTGGAAACGTTCTTAGTACCTTGCTCACAACTTATTTCTCTCTTATTTTTCCTCCAAGACCTCTAATGGAATTGACAACCTCATCTACTCTTAGAAGGTATTCCCCAATATTTTATTCTTCTTTCATTTTAAGGCTCTCAAACTACCCTTTATATGTCTGAAGCTTGTATTCTTTGACTTTAGATGCTCCTTCATAGATAATTTTTAACTTATCCTATGATTCTTTAGTAGTATTGCATCACATAGATTTTGTCAATACAGAGTTTGTCAACCAACTCAGGATTGCATTTAGGACTTTGGCATTACCTTCATATTGGCCTAGTTCCATACTATCTGTAGGTGTTTGGTCATCTATTTTATATTTCTTTACAGTTGCATCCCAAACCTTCCATCCAAGGGACATCATATGGAACTTCATTCTCACACTCCAGTAAGCATACTTTTCTCCTGTGAACAATGGAGGTTTGTTGGTGGCTAAACCTTCTTGTTGATCCATAGTGGTTTTAAATAGGATCTACCTTCCAGTGGTTAAACTATGATGAAGGAACATGCTCTAATACCAATTGTTAGTTTATCGCACAATACTAAGAGGGGGGGGGTGAATCGGTATTGTGTTTTTCTTTTAAAATAAAAAACAAAAAATGAATCAAGCAGGTTAAGACACAAATTTTATTGTGGACACTTCAAAAAGAAAACCACCAATTCAAACTCATTAATAAGATGAATCTAGAAAATTGATTTATCTGCTACCACAGAAAGGATGCAGAAACACCCTGGGTTTATGTCTACTATAAAAGACAAGGATGCTCCAATACCCTAGGTTTCTTCCTGCTATAATAGACAAGGATGCTCTAACACCCTGGGTTTCTGTCAGCTACAAGAGACAAGGATTATACAACACCCTTTGCATACTTATAGCCTACCCTAATGCCACCTTGCCACCCTGGACTAATTTTTATCCATTTGTTATTCACTTATTGGACTCTGTCATTCCCAATCATAGAGACAAGTTCTTTCCTTCAATTATTATGTCAATAAATACCTTCATTCTTCCTACATACGCATCTCTTCACCATTGCATCATTTCATTATTCGATCTTTCTTTTTAAAAACAGCTAACCTAATTCCCTATTAATCGATTTATGGTTCAATATTCCAATCGCGACCTTACGCATTCTCCATCTCCACAACCATCCTAGGCCGTTGATTTTATATCGAGATTCTTCCTCACCGTAGATATAAGATAGGATGCGATATGCAGATTACCGAACTGTGACATTTCTCAAAATATATTTCCACACTTAGCTTTCCACCTCAACCGTTCTGCATCATTGATCTCCTTCAATCTTTTCGTGACCGTCGATCTGAGGTGGAAATCAGATATCAGATATGTGACTTTTTCCAAATATAATTTCCCGATTTCCTCTTTCCAAGACAATCTTTCTGCACTGATGATCTTTTATGGATGTCTCCTAACCTTCGATCTTCTAGAATGCGGGATTCAGAATGCGGCTTCTCAAAAATCTCAAACGTTTCTTTCACAATTCTCTGCCTTCAATTTTACACACTAATCTTTCTGCACCATCGATCTTTCATGGGTTTCTTTCCGAGCATCGATCTCCCAGATCACGGGATACGGAATGTGGAATTGTGACATTTCCCATATTCTTTTCAGGATTCTTTGCCTTTTTCTTTTCGCCTTTCGCTTTCTGCCTTCTGGACTTCGGGTTGTGGAAACTCATACTATTCTAGACCTTGATTTCTCGTCTTCTAGTTTTCTCCTTCCGCTTTTCTTATGAACCATTGATTTCTTTGCAGGTTCACCTCTGTTTGTCGATCTTCTCAAAATCATCTTCTGCATTTCTCTCAATTGATCTAAACTGTCCATGTTTTAAATCATTTCTTAATGAAATATCACTTCCCATCCCAGTAGTTAACTCACCTGCTAGTTGAATCTGTGAAATCCATGAGGACCGTCAGATATAGATATGGTAGGATCAATGGTGGAATCCAAATACATTAAACTACATTTGATGGATATTTCGTGCCCATTATCCCTTGTTAACCTCCTCTCACTTTACCCAACGAAATTTCTTTACGGTCCTCGGATCAGGATCCCTCATCAATCAACGGTGGACTTCAAACAAGATGAAGCGAATTTCATAGAAATTTTGTGCACATCAAAACTTTATTTGTCTGCACTAGTTCTCCCAGCGAAATCGCTAAAAACCTTTGATCTACTTCTACGATCAACCTCTTCCATTGATCTTGATCTCCTTCTTGGTGATTAGTTTCTGATTTCACAATCCAACTCCCTTGTTATCCTCCTCGCTATTAAATCAGCGAAATCCATATTTGCAGTAGATCTCTGAAATGTTTAAATCTCCACCACATGATCTACAATCATGAGGATGGCTTAACTTAGGCAGTGTTGGGTTATCTCAGATGTAACTTCAACCTATGAAATCAACTTTCAACCATGGACTTTCTCTACTACAATCTAAACCATCTAAGCGTGCATAGACTTAAGTCTTTTTCATTATCTATCCTTATAGTGATCAATCATTGATAAACCGATAACAAGTTTATTCTGAAACATATTTCATTCATGTTTCTTCTTCAAAGAATCGATCAATCGATATCTATTTCTTCTTACCAGCCCTGTTATTGATTTTTCCTTGTCATCAACCCTGTTACTGATTTTTCTTTGTCATTGTTAAACTTATCGTGTTACCATATCTACTGGTTATGCTTTTGTCATTCATGAACGCCTTTGACATCAATGACAACTTATATTCTCAACACAAAGGTGTTGTTGATGGTTCACATTGATGATACGATTAATTAGACCTCATACCAAGCACTGTAGAACCTTTAATTTTGGTTTCCTAGCCTTGTTTGACGAATAGAAATGCTGCCAAGTGAGTGTTTCGGAAGCCGAGGCAAGAAGTTTTGTAGAGGACATAGTTGGCGGTGGAGAGGAAGGTAATGAGCGGCGTACTGTTGCCGCTAAGCATTGTTGTAAACCTAATCCTTTGGGAGATGGATGACATAAGAGAGAACACATGTATGGGAATCCTTGAAAAATATTTAAGGTCCATGAGGGTGTAGTTGAAGATGTTGCATAGCATTTACGACATGAGTATGTCTTCGGGTTTGTTGGAGATGACCGTCATTTGTTGATATGGGATTTGTGTACATCTGCAACTAACAAACCACTGCATTCAGTAGTATCTCATCAAGGTGAGTTTAAATGTATTGCTTTTAATCCTTTCAATGAGTGGGTTTTGGATGGTAATAAATGCCACAAGAAATGTGTCGCTGCTCGACGTGGGGAAGCACGCAATCATGCGACGCATAGATCCTCCCACAATTTTGATCATGAACATATCATAGCTCTTTACCCATTGCTCCAATCACAATAAAATCCAATCCTGCTTCCCCCCATGCACACCCTCCCTGTCACAATTTCTCTACCTCGGTTTGCATTCGAGCCACTCCCACAGCCGATCTTTTATCCGAGCACAAAGGTAATGGTATATATTTCTAGGTTTGTGCTTCAATTGATAACTCAAATTCTTTTAATGATAGTGCAGACTGAAAAGATATATCATTCAACCCATGGTAGTATGGAAACTTGGAGGTTGGGGACAACTAAATAAAAAACAATTGCATGACATACATGTGCCGCATGAACAGATCGCTGCCATCCGCTTGTGTAATTTTAAATCGTTGTTGTACAACCGTTGTCTAAGAGGATCCCAATATCATTTGGAAACCTCTCTATTTTTTAAATGCAAAGCTATAGTAACAACGTTCTTTTAAGAAGGTATTTGTTGTGCACATGCAGGTGACAAAAATCAATGAAGAAGATGAGCAACTGGAGGAGGATTTTAGCATCTGGAGGACAATTTCCAGGAGACCGTAATAATCACCTGGATCGTCGAATTTAGATGGGTATGGGAATGCATTTTCTGGTGGGGATGCGAGTTTTGATTCCAGTAATAGTTGATATCTCTTGATCTAATAATTTCTTGGATTTTAGCTGCATGGAAAGACACAGCTTGTAACGATGACCAATCTCACTTCTGAAAGAAACCAGCAAGAGTCACTTACCAATGTCCTCAAGAAGATTATATCTAATTTGTCTTGGCATGAGATTCTAATATCAATTTGATAATGCACACACTGTATATTAGACTTACCTAGGTCAAAGAGGCCATGTCATTATGCTATCAAATGTTGTAAAGAATTCAGGATAAACTTTTCATTTGGAGGAATAAATACAATAGGCAGTGATGATGTTGGTTTAACTTATCAGTTGGTTTCTGCTTGATTTTCTTTGTAGTTGACAATATAATTTTTTTTTATATAAACCAGTGTTATGGTTGACAAGGCTTTTATTTTCATGATGTTTTCATTCTTTTAATAATCAATTACCAACTATTATTTGTATGGTGATTGTAACTTGTATAATAAGGTTTTGTTCACAATTAGAATTTGTATTATTTTAATTTTCTTTAGATACTTTATATATAATAATAATAAAGCATTAATAAATTTTAAAAACAAACACAAACGTTTTCATAAAAAAAACTAAGCATTTGTTTGTTTTGTATGCTTTTAGGGTTTTTTTTGTAAACAAACAAAATTGAGAAAAAATTAAAAACAATTAAAAAAAACATAAAACAATTTTTTGCAAATGGATCACAAAATTTCTTGAAACATTAGTTCACTTTTTGACATGTTTTACGCTTACTTGGTTTCTTGATTCACTTAAAACAGGTATTCACAAAAATGATTGTCTAAGGACGCGCGACGACCGACAACTAAAAACACATTTCATTTTATTTTAAATTTTATTTGCTAAGCATTTATTTTTCCTGCGTTTTATATTTTTTGATGCTCTCACAATTTTGTTGCACGATGAGTGCTAACCTTTTACAAGCTCGAAGGCAATCCATAAAACTTGTTCATGCAAAAGTGATTTGTAAGAATCACAAATATTTTTAGAAAAAGCATGCCTCATGAACGCTTAAAGGGATTAAGTTTCCCATTGCGTCTTTCATGAAATTTGCTTCCATAACAAACATTTCAGAAAACCAATTGCATCATGATCATTAGAGGAAATTTGAGCTATAAAATGGGCCTCCTAAGGAAAATAATAAAATAATAGTTAAAATAATGAAATAATATTTATTAATTTTGGAGGAAGAAATAAAAAAACTACATTTTTTGTTTGTAATTTGAACATATATCCTTGTGTTTTTACTCAAATTTCAAGCGGAAGGGCTTGTTGGATGTGTAATTTAATTCTGCATCCAACAAGTACCCATGATGCATACTTTCAATGGACCCCGCACTCGAAAAATTAGTAAAACACACGGAGATACGTTGAAAATACGAACACAAAAGTAGTTTTTTTTATGACAAATATGTCAAGTCAACCATTATGGTTGACTCATTTTATTGAAATTCTATAGGTTCTTGAATTCCAACTCATAATATTTTATTGTTGGTTGTTTTTCTTATAAGGCTCATTTTACACCCCAAAATTCCTCTAATGATGTTTCCATATTGCCCTCTACGCTTCCTAGTCATCCATGTTGGAGTTCATTGTTTCATTACTTTACAGATCATGACTTCAAACATGTCTCCCTTTCTGAGTTGTATACATTTTTCCCCATTTTCAGTTCATCTTTTTCCTCATGAATAAAAACATTCAGCTTCCTTTCCATGATTGAATTGCTTTGATATCCTTGTCATAAAACTGTTTGACCATGAGATATTTTATTTATAGTCCTACCAATCATTTTGTACAACTCGCGTTGAATGATGTGGGATTCCTTAAGGCCCACCTTTCAACAATTCTTGCCCCATCAACCTTAGCACATTATCTGGGATAAATAGTAGAGTCCTTTTAGTGACTTGAGGCTTGCATGCATTAATGGCAAGTTATCTCGCTAACAATCATGGGAATACATCAATGTCCCTTGATTGTTGGATCTTACAAGTGGATTCATATCAACTTATTTATTTTCACTTTGCAATATGTACTTAGGTACCTTGGCACACATTGACATCAATGGTGAGATTTCCTCGCATTGGTTAACTACATCCATCAATGGTTGGTAATCCAATGAATTCTTGTCATGCTCAACATTGGCACATTTATTCGCATGACTAGAATTGTGCCATCGGGTTTTGTAGTAGGTGAATACTATATATACTTTTCATTACTCCATCATCATTTTTGCAGAAAAATACTTCCATCCAAATGAGAATACCACAGTTCCACTTTCAGACTTCATTGTTTAGTCATACAACCAAGCGATTTAGATTCCTTCACTTCACAATCTGTGATCCAAAAGTAGCATCAGCTACATTCCTCTTGCATAGTCCATCACCTTTTTGGGTAAGTAGAGGTATGTTATTTTCTTATCTTTAATCATGTAATTCCTTAAATGCTCAAGATGAATGAATTTGGAGACTTCCCTCATTTCCTTACTCGTTTTTATAAATATAAAACATCCTCGGTTAGAGGGAGTTATATTCATTACCATTTGATTCCATTTTACACATGCCATTGACCAACATGTCTCTTCAAAACTACATTTTGTTACAATTTGATCTATTTTGGGCATGATTCATAACATGAAGAAAAGGCTTTCTCGTAGACATTAATGGCTCATCATTTCCAGTGTAACATATACTTTCAAATATGATGTATTGTAGCAAGTAAACGAGTGAAATAAATGAATGTTGTTAACAAAAGAACCAACATTTTACATATTAATGGTTGTCACCAATGAACCAACCATAAGTAAAATCAGTTGGTACTTAGGTATTTCACATCATGGAATGATTTATTGTTAAAAACATCATCATGCAAAGGAAAAGTTAAGAAGCCAAAACATTTATGCACAGTTGCATGAGGACATGCAACAAGTTTAGTTGGAGGGAGATGTTGGGTCACCCAAATGTCACATTTTCAACCTATTTCCTTTCACTACTCCTCACATTCATCCCTATTCATCACTCCATTCACCATTCCTTATACCATTTTCATGAATAAATATGGGTTTACCTTGTTATTTCCCAATCTATTTATTTTTAAGTATTTTAAGAGAATTTGTGATTGAATATTAGGAAATTGACATATTTTCATACATATCTCAAGTTTGTGTGAGCTTTGTAATGTGTAGGAATATTTGAATATTTTCAACAAAGGAATATTTGAAGGTTTTCAACAAAGGAATATTGAAAAGCTTCTCAAATATGTCCTTCACCTTTTCAAGATTTGGAGATAATTATTCTAAAGAGTAATATCATGAGAGGATTTGTGAGGATTTGTGAGGATTTAAAGGGATAATTGGTTGTACCTATTTGAGAGAAAAGTGGATCTACATTTATTAGTTGCTTATCCTCTTTTCAAATAAACTCATGTATAAATAAAAGTGCTCTCTCTTCATTTGAGAGTAGGAGGAAGCTAATATAAAGTGAGTAGTTAGTAGAAGATTATTTTGTCCTATGTTAATGTAGAGTATTTTATTCATGGAGTGAATTTTGATTCTTATGAAATATAGATGGTGATGTAATGCAAATTTCTTGATTTTCTCCATATTGTTTCAAATTTTTTTATGAGTTGTTAAGATAGATTTTATGTGAGCTCACATGTGTTTGGTGTAGATGATTTTTCCCTGTTTAATTTCATGCTTTATTAACCAGGTTTAATTTATGCAATTTCATGATTTCCTAGTTAATTTTATTTTTATGCAATTTCACGCTCTTCTAAATTTAAATTCCATTTCAGTTGTGTGTGTTTTCTTTTTGAATATTAGATTAGGTTAGTGTTACTTAGACCCTACATGTATTTTTCCTTCACCTCACAAGTTTACGCTCTCCTCGTGTTGAAAATTTAAGTCATTGGGTATGTTATTAATTGTTTAATATTTTTCACCACCAACACTGAGAAAAACTTGGCTTTATTGCATTAGACAAAAAAATGATGTGTTTGCTACTTTTAAGAAGGAGAAAGATTTGGTTGAAAATGAGATAGGAAAAAAATTGAAGTGTCTCAGATCTGATGATGGAGGTGAATATTGCAGCGAGGAGTTTGATATTTACTATTTATACCATGGAATTCATAGAGAGAATATTAGTCCCAACACAGTCCCAGGAACACCACTAGAAAATGGCATGTCAAAAAGGATGAATAGGATGATCATGGACCGTACAAGGTGTATGAGATTGCATGCAAGGTTTCCCTTACATTTCGGGCTAATGTTGTAGATATTGTTGTTTACTTAATAAATAGAGGACCTTCAAGTTCTTTGGATGGTGGGATTCCAGAGGAGGCATAGACAGGTAAAACAATGAACTACTCATTTCTAAGAACTTTTGGTTGTGAAGCATTTCTCCATATTGATAAAGAAAATAAAACAAATATTGAGGCTAAATCCAATAAATGTACCTTTATTAGATACGAGGTTGATGATTTTGGTTATTACTTATCGGATTACGAAAATAAAAAAACCATTAGGAGTAGAGATGTAGTATTCAATGAAAAGGTTATGTACAAAGACAAGTTGCAGGGAAAGAAAGAAGAAAAGGAAGACACAGAGTACATACAGTCCTTTGTAGTTGTTGAATACAATTGTAACACTAACTTCTAAAATCAACCAAAACCCAATGTTCACATTAGCTCAAATTTAATTAAAAAATATAGTGGCTCCCTTCCCATGTTTCCTCTCCTTTCCTAAGGATTCTCATTTACCATAAAAAGTTAAGTAATTACTCCACTCCCTCCATCCCTCCTTTTGATGGTGGTTAGTTACTTTATGACAAGATTCCTATCAACCCTTCCCTTTATCAAGTAAATGTTTTTTTTGTGTGTTCCTTTGCTCTCATTTTCTCATGGAGAACACATTGGACCTAGTTTTCTTGGACATGGAATCTTTCATCATGTAGAAAGTAAGATATTCCATTAAATGGTTTCAAATAGTATATATATATATATATATACCAAATATAGATTGTAATCATTTATTTACTCAAAATGCTTGCCCAAGTCCTCATGAAAAATATCTTCATATTTACACCATGGTTTTCCTCCATTAATTCCACTTGAACATATGCATAAACGCTTCCTTTGAGCACAACGCATTTTCCTTATTTCCCAAATATTAACTAAGTATACCATGTAGAGGTATTCGAGAACCTCCCTCGAAAATGACACAAAAAATGATTTAGATCAAGAGCATCATACTCCTACTCAAGAGCATCATACATGTGACCAACTCCTACTCTACATGAGAAACTAATCCAAAATGAATAAATATATAGCTGCCATCTATTTTGGTGTTTTTTTGGGTGGAAATATTGGATGAATTGGTTTGCAACACCCATTTTAGGGGTTGGTCTCACTTTGCAGATTTGGGCATAGAACCTCCTGGGGCCTATTTGAGGGTTTAAGTAATGTTTTTGGGGTTAAAGTTTATCTCTTGTACAATTCCCCTTGACACTATTTTATGCTCCCAAACCTTACACGTCGTTCAATAATTTCCTCAAATGGAGTCTATATGAGGAATTTACACCTCTTGCAAGTTGACTTATCTAGTTGACCACTATGGTAAAATGTGGATTCCATGTCGACTCTCATTTCTCACGCATGTGCAACTAGTCACATGTGGAATTTAAAGAACATTACAGAAGCTACAAAATCCTAACCCTAATAAGGAATTGAGGCATGCAAAACCCCTAAAATCAACCCTAGACAACTATCATTATATGTTAAATAATGGGTTGATAGGAGAAAATGGAGTTCCATTCTTATGATGTTGTTGTATTGCTCCATAGTTGAGAAACAACTTGGGAGTGGATATTAGAGCAGAAGATAAGAAGTAGGAGATCCTATAGTATCCATTATGGCTACAAAGTCATAGGTAACTCTATAGAGAGTACCATTTTCCTTTGTATTTTCATTCTATATAAAAGAGAAAGGAATAGCCCTCATTTATGGATATGTTTTTCCCCATAGTGGGTTTTCCTAGGGTAAATCCGGTGTTGATTGTGTAATTCTTTTCTCTAGTTATTTTTCTTTCAGTTGTAGTTTATTTAGCATTGAATTGAAATAATATAATAAAAAGAACTAAGTTGTAAAATCCATTGTGATGAGTTGTTCCAATGGAATATGCATGACAATTTATGAATATAAATGCATTCCAAAAATTCACATAACTTAAATAGACCTTTGATACCAAACTTAAGAACATCAAGTGTGTGTGATTCATTAGAGTATCATTTGTGATATTCTTTAAATTTTAACTAAAGTCTAACCTCAACCTTCAACATACAATGTAGCTATCTATGAACTTGCCTCTCAACCTTGTGTTCCTACCTCTTGAAGACGAAGTTCAAGTGATTCTTTCCCTTCCCAAATGTATTATCATGCCTAAAAATGCATTCTTAATACGTTAGTTATGTTTCCTCTTGCACATGTCTAAGCATTTCAGTGTGGTTCTCCACTTTTCAATGATTAGTACTAGTTGAAGTCCTTATTCTCATGGCGTGGATCACTATTTTTTCTTATTAGGCATGTTCCTTCCCATATATATTCTCTTCTTATCTAGATCAACCTTAGCATGTGTATTCATATTAAATTAACCCCATATTTAGTTATAGATTCTTTTTGGAGGTCTCCAATGTTCCCAACTATGTTTAAGGGCACACACAAGTGATTACATGCTCAAAATTGATATTTTATTTTTTACTTATTGATTACACTCGATACACAAGTTTTTTTTATCTTAATCCATGACTATCTCACTCATATCAACATAACTCACAAAACTAAAGCCTTATTTTTAGTGAAAATCTTGTGTATCACCTATGGAACTAGTGTTTCTCTGGTTAAAGATATGGATTAGGACCCTTGAAGGAGGATTTTCACCAATGTATATCTTGTCATTTTCTTGATTCCCTTGTGGTGTTCCTTTTCTTATAAGTACTCTTCATTTCATATTTGTTATAGGACCAAAATCATATTCTCTTATGTTGCAATTTGTTTCAATCTGTGTCTCAACATTCTTTAATCTCCTTCTCAAGATCTTAGTCCATTTGGACTGACTATATCTGATCGTTCTATGAACTAGAGGATTTATGTCAAGTGTACTCAAGTTTCATGTCAAATTTTATTTATTTCTTTTGTTCCATTGATTAGCTTGGATCCAAGGTTTATCAGCTTCATCCCTATTGTCTCCTTGGATCTTCTTCAATCACACATCAAAGGAGGTTATCAAGACACCTGCTATAGGGAGAAAACATCACAACTAAGAGTAAAGATGATCCTCGATATCTATTAATTCCCTTCATGTCATTTTATGGTTGATTGAGTATTGTAGATATTGCATTTTTTGGGGTGACAATTTCCAAGTGTTTTACAGAATATAAAGTAGCACTTTGGAGCATTATGGGAAGCTCATCTCTCCATGTCTCTTCACATAGGTGATTCATAACTTCACTGGCCCAAGTAGCATCCATCATCTTTCCTCTTGTATTTTAGTGTGTTTTCCTTTTATCAAGTCCTATTCCTATATTGTCTTTTTAGGTGTTGAATGCCATTGTAACCCTAATTGTCAAAATAAGAGATGATTATCAAATGAGAGATGATTACCAAATGAGAGGTGATTACAATATATATATGATTATCAAAAGAGAGATGATTACAATATATAGATGTAGACTATCATAACAAGACAAATATTAGATCCATAAAATGTGGATCTCAAACCTCTACATGCTAGACATAGAAAGTACACCTCAACCCAATCCCTAGCAACCTGCCTAGCATTTCTACATTATTTCCAGCATACCCCCTTAATGTATAAATGGATTATCTACAACACCTAATTTCTTCCTAAGGACCTCAAAGTGAATATTTCCAACAGGTTTAGTAAATATGCCAGCAACATTATCACTTGTGTTACAATAAATAAGTTTAATTTCCTTAGGCTCGATCTTTTCTCTGACAAAATGATGTTGCAACTCAATGTGTTTTGACCTTGCATGATAAAATGGGTTGTGTACCAATTTAACTGCGCTTTGATTTTCACAATGTACTTTTGTTGGTTCTATTTTCTTTTCACCAACATCTTCAAGAATCCTCCTCAACCAGACAGCTTCACATGTTGCACTGGACATGGATTTATATTAAGCTTCTATCGATGACAAAGAAACAATTGGTTGTTTCTTACTGCTCCATGATATGATCCCAGATCTAATGTTGACTGCATATCCTAAAGTAGACCTTCTATGGTCAGGATTTCTGATCCAATAAGAATAAAAAAATCCTGCCAAATGAACATCAAATGTATCAGTATATAAAAGACCAAAATTCATTGTTCCTTTTATATATTTGAGGACTTTCGTTTGTAGCTTTCCAATGGCTTTGATTTGGCTTAGCCATAAAATGACTAAGAATTTTTACTGCATATGATATGTTTGGCCTTGTAGTAGTGAGATAATTCAAACTTCCCACCAACTATCGATACAAAGTACCATTTGCATCCTTTGTTCCATCTTCACTGCATAGCTTTAGATTCTTATCTAAAGTAATCAATGTTATTTTAATGCAATCACTCATGTTGAACCTTTTCAATATTTCCCTTACATATTTACTTTGAGTGATCATAGTCTTGCCGGATTCTTTCCAAACCTCAAGTCCCAAGCAATATTGTAATTCTCCAAGGTCTTTCATTTCAAATTCTTGTGACATTTGATTTTTTATTTCTGCAATCAACTTACATGCATTACATGTAATAATGAGATCATCAACATATAAATATATTAAGAAAACATTTCCTTCCTTATATTTCTTCAGATAAAGGTTAGGATCACTTTCACTTTTCACAAAACCTTTCTGATTAAAGAAGGTATCAATCTTTATATACCATGTTCTAGGGACTTGTTTCAATCCATAGATAGATTTATTTAATTTACATACAAGATGCTCATGTCCTTTCTGTACAAATGCTTCAGCCTAAACTAAGTACACTTCTTATTTTAATTCACCATTTAAGAAAGCAAATTTCACATCTTATTGATGGATTTTCCATTTATGTGTTGTAGCCAATGCAACAAGAAATCTAATTGTGTTTATTTTTTCTACTGGTGCAAAAGTATCCTCAAAGTCAATTCCCTCCTTTTGAGCATAACCTTTTGCAACTAATCTAGATTTAAATCTGTGAATACTACCATTAGATTTAATCTTAGATTTGAACAACCATTTACATCCTATGGGTGTCTTATTCTCAGGTAACTCTATTAGTTCCCAAGTCTGATTCTTCATTATAGAGTTATATTCATCATTCATAGTTTCAACCCATTCTTCTTTATATTTGGCTTGTTCATAATTCATTGGTTCATTGACATTCATTATATTAGCCATTAAAGCACAGTCATCATACCTTGGAGGAGGACAAATCTATCTTGTTGACCATCTTATGACTACATTACCTCTAGAAATTCCATCCATTATTATTCTACTTTTCATTGTCTCTTCATTAGAACTGATGTAAGTATTCATGTTGCTTGCAATGCTTCTACTACTTTCACTCTGTTGTTCCTGCTCTTGTGGTGGCTCCAATTCATGCTCATGAACTATTGAAGTTAATTTAACATATTCATCATTGTCGGTAAGAATATGCCTTTGATCAGTTTTATCACTTGTATCTCCATGTTCATGGAACACCACATATATACTTGCAATTAACTTATGAGAGCTAGGATGAAACAACTTATAGGCTTTATGATAAGTGCAATATCCAATAAAAACGCATTCAAGTGATTTAGCATCTAGTTTCCTTCTCTCATCTTTTGGTATGTGTGCAAAAGATTTACATCCAAAAATTCTTAAATTCTTTACTTCTGGTTTGTATCCATAAAAGACCTCAAAAGGTGTTTGAAGATCTAGTTTCTTTCTTAGACTCATGTTTTTCAAATACACAACAGTATTAACAACTTCAACCCAAAACCCATTTGAAATGTTCTTACCTTGGAGCATGCTGTGAGCACATTCAACTAATGTCCCGTTCTTTCACTCAGCTATCCCATTTTACTTAGGAGTGTGCAATACTGTAAATTGTTGTTGGATTCCCTTCTCCTTATAGTACTTCTTGAAAGCTCCAGAAACATATTCACCTCCATTGTCGGATCTGAGAATTTTAATGCATTTTCTTGACTACTTTTCTATCATGGTTCTTAATTCCTTGAAGTATTCGAAGACATCGCCTTTCCTTCTTATGAAATAAACCCATGTATATCTAGATATATCATCAAAAAATATCAAAAAGTACCATGCACAACCTAGTGATCTAGTTTGGATAGGTCCACATATATCTGTATGAATTAACTCAAACATATCAGTTTGTGGTTTCTCTTGATTTACTTGAAATTCATCTCGATGTTGTTTTCCAAGTGCACATGCACTACATTATATATGTTCATTCTTTATTACAAGCATACCTTCAACCATATATTTCCTCTGAAGCAATATAATATCATTATGGTTAATGTGCTCATACCTTTGATGCCAAATTTCCTCCGTTGTGATGATAGTGGATGCCAATGCTTGATGATTGTCTTTGCTCACATCCAACTTATACAGTCCTCCACATATTGAACACGTAGCAACAATCCTGTAATGATCTTGAATATCTTTAATGTGACACTGATGCTTACCAAACTCCACTTTCAGGTCATTCTCAGTTATGGCAGAAACATTTATTAAATTATTTTTAATACCAGGTACATACACGACATTACAGATTTGTTTCAATTGACAATCAGGTAAATTTACATTTACTATTCCATAACCCTGCACTTTGTGTGACCTGTTATCACCTAAATAAATATGAGTGCCATTTATCTTTTCATGATATTCATCAAACCATTCTTTCTTACAAGATATATGGGCAGATGCGCCTGAATCTATGAACCATGCATTCTCATCATCTGTATCAACAGACAAAGCACCTTCAGAAATAAACAATCTGATATTTTTAAATCCATCAATTTCAGAGGTGTCTTTATTCGTAAAATTCCCATTGTGATTTCCATTGTAGTTTTTGTTTCTATGGTTTTTCTTCTGATAACAATTTCTATCAAGGTGTCTTGGTTTGCCACAATACTGACATCCTATTTTATTCCTAATAGAATTAGTCTGAGCCATACCTTTCTATTTTGTATGAAACTTGCCTCTATCTCTGTTCCATGGTTTGCCTCTGTGTGCATATCTTCCTCTTGCCATTAGTGTGAGATATGAACCTTGAGCATCCAGATCATAATTCTTCATATGTTCTTTTTCTTGTATGAGAATCCCTGTGAGTTCTACAAAATTCAAGGGATTTTCTCTCGCTGCAAGTGTTGAAATAAATAATTTATAATATGGCACTAAAAATTTCAGAGTGATAGTTACAAGATCAATGATTTCTACAGTTTCACCTATATCTCCCATATTATCACTCAGATCTTTAATACCAAAAATGAATTTGCTTACCCCCTTCATTTGCTTCCATTTTGATTGGCAATAATTTGGTCTTGATTTGCATCAGCTGTTTCATACAACCTTTTGAGCATTTCCCATGTCTCTGTAGACGTCTCACAATTTCTGATATGAGGAATTATGTTATCTTTCACATCCATCTGCAACGTCACCTTGGCTTTTATTTCCCTCTTATTCCATTCTGGAATCGACATAGGAACCACGGGTCTCGGCTCATCACCAACCACGATCGACCAGGCATTGAAAGCTTCAAGGACTGTCATCAACTTGAATTTCCAATTAAAATAGTTATCACCATTCAATTTGGAAGTTTCATTGATATATGTATCATTCAGTGGTGGGGCGATCATTTCACATTATCTCAAAGGTAAAGTTCAATCAATATAAATAATTTTCAAAAAAGATATCAGCTGGACACCTTACAGTCTATGTTACCAGAAACGTGACGGCACTGTACGTTTCTCGAAAAAAACGAAGAAGAAACGAAACCGAGACGAAAACCGCGGTTTTTTTCGGCCGTTCTCGTTTCTGGAATGGAGAAACCGTTTCTTATGAAACGATTCGTTTCCGACAGCGGTTTTAGCAGAAACTCTTTTGCATTTTTCTTAAAACGTGGTCCGTTGCTGACCGTTTCTTACCCGAGCTGGTGACTTGAAAGTTGGTGGGTGGTAAGTGATGAATTAAATGCCGAATTAATTGACAGGATGGCTCGATGGAGTATACCCGCCGTTCTCTTTGCCTAAGCTGCTGCATAGTTGTTGCTAGTCGTTGAATTAAGGGCATTGCAGCAAGAAGCTCTAGTCCATGAAACTCTTGTCAGTGCAGCTCTAATCAGTCAGTGAATGAACCTATGGTCGGTGCAGCTAGAATACTCTGGTAAGTGCCAAGGAAGTGGAGGCACTGATAAGGAGAGTTGGGTTGTCTGCGTTGTAACTTGTCCGTGCTGAGCAGTGAGAGCAGTGCACAGGTGCATGCCTCACCCATAACTATATTCAGGTAGAAACTCGTGATCAGATAAGGTCTTACTGAGCTAATAGGGTAGCAGGTTGAGGAGATAACAGACTATAGAACCATGGGCAGTTATTAACTGAGTTCGTTTGGGTAGACTAATCAATTGAAGATATAACTGCAGCCGGTGGAACAGAGAAATTTGCATAAGATTGCTGCTATTGGTAACAAGCTAACAGCTGGGTGTGAACCGGTTGATGAGAGAGCAGGTTAACTATAGACCCATGGGCAGTCACATAGTTAATTTGGGAATAGGTGTGTGATTCG
>LPNX010361800.1:310229-353927 GCA_001517045.1 Pseudotsuga menziesii | reverse complement strand
ACATGAGGGTAGGCCTACATCCAGCATGAAAAAGGGCTGGCTCTGTAGAACTTCCTATGACAAGATAGTATACCCATGATGATGACCAGCGGAGATCCAGATTGAGAGATGATCCAGATCCAGTTATGATGACTCCGAGAGATCCAGATCGAGTGATGATCCAGATCTAGCAGCGATGATCCAGATCGAGTGATGATCCAGATCCAGTCCAGAGATGATGATCCAGATCGAGTGATGATCCCGGTCCAGTCCAGAGATGATGATCCAGATCGAGAGATGATCCAGATCTAGCAGTGATGATGATCTAGATCGAGTGATGATCTAGATCCTATGATACCATTTGATGATGATCTAGATCGAGTGATGATCTAGATCCTGTGATACAATTTGATGATGATCTAGATCGAGAGATGATCCAGATCTAGATGACTTGAAGATGAAGATGACTTGAAGATAAAGATGACTCAGATGATTCAGTTGATGCAGAGAAGAAGATCAGTGCTGAAAAATTGTGTCGAAAGAATACCTTCCTAGTTAAGAGGGAGTGTTGATGTATATGTAACTTCGGAATGTATTCTTCTATGTATTTTATATTATTGTAACCCGATGTTTATTCCAGGATGTTTCTATTATGTATTCGAGTCATGTGGTCATGCCCCGATGTTCCGATCGGGAGGATTATAATGTAAACAAGTCATATCAATTCATTGGGTAAGTCCCCACTGTTTAGGGGCACTTGAGTTATTATACACTAATTAAGGTGTAGGCTCGAGTAGTAATTATTAGGTTGAGTGCACTTCAAGTCAACGGAATAATATAAATAGAGAGTGAGAGTCTCTCTATTTATCACTTGTGACTTAGCTCTCTTGCTCTCTCAAGTGTGGCGCACTTTTGGAGAAGGAAATTCTTGGGCTTGACAGAAGACAGAAGGCTGCTGTTGTGAAGGGAGGTCATCTTACTGTTTTGGGTTCACATCTTGTGGTGATACTATCTTAGAGGAAGTTGAGGGGTTTTCTCCATTTATGGTTTCCCCTCCTAAAATCTTTGTGTCTCTTGTCTCTTGTGATGTGCTTATGTGATTGCTGTGCTTGTTATTCTCTCAGTGAAAAGATCTTGTCATAATGCTAGCTTAAATGTTGAAAAACTAACATGAACATGTTCTGTACTCGAGATTTTCAGCTTCTTCTTGAGTACCTGGAGGGCATTGTCTTTTTCTTCTAAAAGTCTTCTGATGGCCTGGGTGTTACCTGTTTCATCCCCTGAGCTTACGATATCTTCTTCTAATTCTTTTATTTGAATGGAATTAGCCTTGTTCTCAACCTTCTCATGTTTTAATTGGACCTCTAATTTGTCAACCAAAACTTGTAACTTGTTAATTTTTACCATAGCATGCAATAAAATCTAAATAAATAATATATCCTGTTTGTTTATGTAACTGTATTTTATCTGGTACACTGATTTTTTCTAATCTCACTTCCATTTATGACACTTTCTGATCACTTACCATGGCCAATTTTAAAGTATTTCTTTCTACGTCCCGAGTAGAAATCAAGGAAGTCTTCGGATTATTCAAACTTCTCACCTGTGGGAGTAGATTCCTGGTTTCCTCTAGGGACTGTCTTTGCTTTTCCATATAGCTAGTAATGAATTCTTCTTTAGATTTAAAAACTGGACCTGATTCTGCATTATTTACACTTTCAAAAGAAAACTGATTCACCTGTACATATTTCTTAGGAACCAAAGCAACTCTTTTCAATTCATCCGAAACTACTTCACTTGAAATTTTATCATCTTGAGACAATTTGGCCTTCTTATGTGAACTATCCTCATCTATTTCCATACTTTCAATTTCAGAAAGACTTCTTTTAATCAAAATATTAGAACTATCTGGCATTTAAGACACTACAACTGATCCACTGTTTGTATTCTCATCGGATCCTGGAATTTCCACAAAGTAAAACAAATTGGCTACTTCATTCAGACCTTCAACAACTTGATGGTCAAATGGATTATTTTATTTAATTGTTTTCTTAAAGAAATTATATGATAAGGATCATAGTTGATCCTTTGTTCCCTTTGAAAATCCACGCTTTCCAATAATTTCTCTACAAACACCAGGGAACCCTTGTTTTTAAAAATAAAGGAACCAACCTTAAGAGGGAACTTGATATTGGAAGATTTATTGAAAGCCCCGAAATGTTCCTCTTCTACATGTAATATCTGTCTCATGTATTCCAATGCAAAAATCCTGGGGGTAAGGAAAGCAAGCAGCCTATAAGGCTCTCCAGTGAAACCATATATTCTCAAAACTGTAAAGTCTTTATACAAGAACCAATCTCCAATCCTATCCTCAGGTGAGGATTGCATCATACTCTTCATTTCTTCCAATACTCTAGGTACCACTTCATCAAATAACAGCCTATATATTTCTGACATAATGGAGTTTACAAATTCGTACATACTAATTTGCTTAGGAAAATCTGAAGAGAACATGGTACTCAAGAATCTCAATTCAGTTACATTTGAACATAATAACATGTTCAGCAAATATGATTGAAACTTGAAAAACCTGACTTTTGAAAACTCAACCAATTGGATATGGATAGCTTCTGCTAGATATTCGTCCAAACTGAAGACATGAACTGACTGAGACTGAGACTCAGGACTAATTGAACTCATATTTAATAAGAAACCCAAGATAACTTCACTAACATGACAGTCATCGTATAGACCTAAAACCTGACAGACCAAAGAAACAATGAATTGAACTTCCTCCTTGAAGATATGGACACAATATGGAAAAAAGAGACCTTCCAGTGACTGACCTTCATTAAGAATGCTAGACAAGAATTTACATTGAACTTCAGTTTCACAATTTCTGTAGACTTCAACTAAAACAGACTCGTTTATAGGCTCACAACTATTGGGGTAATTATTGGGCAAATTTAGGATTTCATGGATAGCCTTTGCATCAATTTTACATAATATCCTGGATGTAGAATGGCTTACAATAACTCTCTCAGAAGACGAATAATTAACTGCACACCACTCGGAAAAATCAGGGAAGTGTAGGGTCTGTTCAATGGAAAAATGATACAGAAATGACTTACAAGCATTTAAAATGTCATTTCCCTACGAATTATATCGCCATAATCTTTCTTTAATAACAGATACACTTCTCACAGACAGGAATGGATCATATACTCCTCTATCTCTATCAACCAGGCATTCTTCTTTTTTGTCCAGAATTCGGTTAAACCCTTGTAAACCTTTCTCTTTATCCATAATATAGAAAAACAACGATAATTCTGCGGATAAAGCTCGAGTATTTGAGACTTACCTGCTACTGTAACCGCATATACTCGAGCTTGACTGTGAAAGGGTGGTGGACAGTCCTTTTCATTCGTCCTGGCATAAAAAATAATTCCTCAAACAAGTCAACTCCACTTTATATAGAATTCCATTCCAGAGACTCTCTTTAGTGGTTTCCCTCAAACCGTTTTTCCCTGCGGAATGTACCACAAACTGCCATGTGTACCACGATTTCAATTCCGCTACTGCTTTTCTACTCCAATCATCGTGCAACTCTATCCTCCGGATCTGATGATGACCGTCGATGCATTTTCATTTTATTTTCCAGCCGTTGGATAAGCTTACACGTACACATTCTGCTGAGCTCTTTTGTTTTAATTAATGTGCAAGTTTACGGAGCGGACTTCTTATTGATCATAGATTTCGTCGACATAGATTTATGACCGCTGATCTCTGCATCTTGTTAACTATCTCAGTATGTCCTTATCTTCTACACATCTTCATAGAGTGGACCTACTATAAGGTGTCGATCTTCACCTCCTTGTTCTACACCATTGGATCATGTGATAATTTCGTTATTTATGCGCCCTTTGTCATACATTCACACTATTATATTTAACCAAAGTTTCAAGCAACCATCATTTCTCTTTACCATGCTCCCTTTGACCTTCTTCTAACTAGAGGTTGTTAACAACTGGCTCCATCTAGGGATGATATCCTCCCTGCGAGGTATCAAAGAAATCATAGACCAAGTGCCTGTCTTTAATATTTCATAATAATTTCAGAAAATTTTTTTTTTGTCTTTTTGTTGATATATTTTAATAAAAAGGAATGGCATGCCTCCTGAATCTTAGGGCTTTCACTGCGAGCTTCAAAAACATTCGGCCTACCATCTGTACTGATTTCCAAAGAAAAATAAATATTTATAGCCTATAATACAAGTTTTACCCTCTTCCTTAGGATAAGTAATGTTTCAGAAATCTCCCATTAACAGGGTTACTATCCAGAGAAACCCCTTTCGGATGTTCCAAAAGAAATGCATTTTGTCCTCTATATCCAGCAATAACATAAGGACCCACCCACATATGATCAAATTTTCCATGTTTATCTTCTTTAGGAGCATCCCACTTCAGGACCAAGTCATCAATCTTAAACTGCTCTTCTTTCACCTTTCTATCAAAGGTATTTTTTATTTTTTCCTGATGTAATTGCACCTTATCATAAACCTTATTCCTTCGCTCTTCCAGCTCAATAATCTGATTTATTCTCCTTTGCATGTGATTTGGTTCTTCTTGCTACTCTTGGAAATATCTCATAACTGGAACACCTAACGACGCTGGAAAAACAACTTCAGTTCCATACACCAGTTGGAACGGAGACATGCCAATTGCCCTTGTGGTACTAATCCTGTTAGCCCATAGAGAATATTTGAGCTTGGTATGCCATGATCTTTGATTATCTTCCAGCAGCTTCCTGATGATCCTTACTAAGCTTTTATTTGAATATTCGGCTAACCCATTTCCTTGCGGATAATAGGCAGTCAAATGATTGAGACTTATATGATATTTGTGACAGAAATCAATCATTTTCTTGGATTTAAAAGCAGCCACATTGTCCATTACTATTCTTTTGGGGCATACAAATCTAGCCAATATATTTTCCTCAAGAAAGTCCATGATTACAGCTTCAGTGGCTTTCCTTGTGTGAATCGCTTCAATCCATTTTGAAAAATAATCTGTGGCTGTCAGAATCCATTTGTGTTGTCTTGACGAATTGGGATTTATTTCACCAATGAAATCCAAACCCCACTGTTGGAAAGGAGCTTCTATCGTTATTAGATTTAAAGGAAGAGGAATACCTTTCTTTTACCATAAAAAAATTGACACTGATGACACATGCTGGTTTCTTTATAAACATCTGAAAATAATGTTGGCTAATAATAGCCTGCTCTTATAATTTTATTTGTAGTCACCTTCCAAGAATGCTGGCCTCCACAATATCCTTTATGAAATTCTTTGACTGTATGTTGAGTTTCATTCTCCAAATGACAGTTTAATAACACACCTCCAAGGTCCTTCCAATAAAGATATTGATTTATAATACAAAATTTAGTGGCTTTCAATTTTATTGATCTTGCTCTTGAATTACTCAATCCTACTGGTGCTTGTAAATTTTGAAGGACGTAAACAATATCAGAATACCATGGAGACGCCACGAAATCAATCGTACTTCCACTTTTGTATCTAACTGATTAAACTGGTGAGATAAGAAATTGATTTGTAAACACTAACAATTTGAATTTGTCAAAATTTTTGCTAATCCTTGTCCCTTAACCAGTTTAGTAGGCTTTATCTCTATGTTGTATTCCAGTAATGTAGCTATCCATTTTGCCCTTCTGCCTTCTGGATTAGGTTGTGTCAAAATTCCTTTCATTGCAGCAGTTGGAACATGTGCCATTACATGTGAGTGTAGAATATATACTCTGAAATATTTCAATGATTTGACTAAAGCATATGCCTGCTTCTCCATGATGTCATATTTCAATTCTCCATCCCTTAACATTTTACTGAAAAATTCTATGGGCTGCTCCAAGTTCTCATCATTCTTCTGCAATAAAACCGCTGCAATGGTATACTCTGAAGCATACGAAAATATTAAGAAATCTTTGGTAAAATCTGGACTCACCAACACAGGAGCATGTGAGATGGCTTGTTTGATTTCCCAAAATGACTTCCTAGATTCCGCATTCCATTTTATTTCATGACCCTTTTTCAGCATATTTGTAATATTCATTAGGATTTCAGCAAAACTAGGCACAAACCTCCTTAAAAAATTCACCTGTCCCAAAAATGACTGTATCTCCTTTTTACTCCTGGGTTCTCCTACCTTCAAAATTGCACTTACCCTTTCAGGATCAATTTTTATTCCATTTTTAGATATTATATGGCCCAACAATTTTCCCTCTTCCAATGCAAAATTGGACTTCTGTGGATTCAATGATATACCAAATTTCCTACATTTCATGAAAACTTTTTCTAGATGATGAATATGTTCTCTGTCGGATTTCGAATAGACCGTTATGTCATCCATATAAATTACCACAAAATTCCCAATTTCTCCCGCAAAAGCAATGTCCATGGCTCACTGAAAGGCAGCTCCTGCATTCATTAAGCCAAAAGGCATCTTTGCATACATAAAAGTGCCCCAAGGTGTAGTAAATGCAGTATTTTCTTGATCTTCAGGTAATACTTTGATCTGATTGTAACCAGAAAAACCGTCCAGCATTGAAATTCTCTCATCTCCAACCACCTTCTGCAATATATGATCCAAAGTTTGGCAGGGGATAATTGTCCTTCATAGAAACTTTATTTAAATTCCAGAAATCTATACATAGTCTTATTTCTCCGTTCTTCTTTCTAACAGGAACCAGATTTGCAACCCACTTTGAAAATCTTAGAGTTACAATGATTTTGGCATCAAATAATTTTTTAATTTCCTTCTCAATAATGGGAAGCAATTTAGGGTTTATCCTTCTGAGTTTCTGCTTGAAAGGTTTCTCCCCAGGTTTTAGAGGAATGGTATGTTGTATTATAGATGTATCACACTCCTTAAGATCTTCATAACTCCAAGAAAATACATTTGTATACTTCTTCATTAAATTCACATATTCTTCTTTTTCTTTTACAGAATTTTTTTTGGATAATTTTATAATCTTAGGATTCTCTTCAGTGCCAATATTCCTATCTTCAACAACATTCTCAATGGGCTTCAATTTAGGATTCTTAGCAACATCATTCTGATCAAAAAAAATTTCCAAAGGAATCAAACCTCTTGGTATAAAATTATTTTTTAATTGAATAATATCTTTTCCTCCTAAGGTTCCCTTTAACTTTTCAGTGCCATCCTTTTCTTTCTCAGGTTCTTCATCATCTTGAAAGGTTTCACCATTATCATTTTCGGTGTCAATATGAGTATTTAAAAATTCTCCTGATAGTTCTAAGAATCTTCTGATCTGCATGTCATCTTCAAATACCTGCCAANTGAAAGGTTTCACCATTATCATTTTCGGTGTCAATATGAGTATTTAAAAATTCTCCTGATAGTTCTAAGAATCTTCTGATCTGCATGTCATCTTCAAATCCCTGCCAATATTTTGAGTTGTCAGGAATAGATGGCCTGTTCACAATGTCCACCTGATATTCTTTCTGACCAGCAATGGGGGTTTTAAATTTTCCAGCAGCAACTGCCAAAGAATCTGCCACAGTATTTTCATGTCTGGAAACCACCTGAATCGTGTGCTCTGTAAAAAGTTACCAATCATATCCCATACTTCGTTCCTATAAGATCTCATCTGGGGATGCCTGGTTTGATAGCTATCATTCACTTGATTTATCACCAATTCTAAATCTCCTAAAACTTTTATCCTCTGTGCTCCCAAATATTTCAAGGCATGCAACTGTAATAATAAAGCTTCATATTCAACTACATTATTCATGCATTCAAACGTTAATTTATATGATAAAGCTTTAAAATCTCAGATGGGAGAAATTATATACACACCAGCTCAAACACCTATTTTTTCCATAGATCCATCAAAATACATAGTCCACAAACCTTCTTTTTTGTTTGTTTTGCCTCCAAAGCATCCTATTCCATCACCTCTTTTTTCTTATTTTCCTCAGACTTCTTCTACAATGTAGTGTCTAAATCATATGGGACAGTATCATTGAAGAAAATAGAACACCCCAAATCAGTATCAACATCATATATATGATGAACTTCAGGTTTGTCTTGACTGCTCACTACATAAGGAGTTCTTTTTTCACTATACAACCTTCTGCTCCCGTCTTGAACAGGAATCGTAGCATATGACATATCCATTTGTAAACTACCTTTCAACTTTGAAGTCCAAGATCTTGACAACAATACCCCAAACTTGGGTTGGATATCTGCTACTGCCACATCCATGACTATAGTCTTAGATGGTAATTTATTTAGAGTTACCACCATATATTTAATCAAACCAGGACATTTTACTCTTCTAGAATCAAAAGAATACAAATATTTATAGGGTCTTGTCACTTCCAATCCTAGGCTTTCAACTACTCCCTTCGGCATTAAATTATGTGATGCACCCGAATCTAGCATAGCATTATGAATTACCATATCATGCCCATTCAAACTCAAATAAAAAGGAGGGACTTCTTCATTTTCTAAATTTTCAACTTTTGACCCAAATGAAATAATAAGATTATCATCATTCAATTCCAAGATATCAGATTGCAATTCTCCTTAACCTTTGACCATTTTTGTTATAGTATTTCTATATTCATTGTTTCTCAACAACTCATTAAATGGAACATAAATTTTTAACTTTGAAAGCTCATTTTGCAAATTAAAACCAGAACCAATTCTTTCTACATCAATTGGGGTCACTTGCTTCATTCCTTTGTTTCTTTGTATCTCGTTTTCAACTTCTTTATTTAAAAAATACTCTTTTTGCACTTCTTTTCCTTTTTCTACATTTAGAGAACTAGTGGAAGGTTGATTTGGATTTGCCTTCCCCTTATTTATGAAAACCTCTCTGTTTCTCAATCTGATTTTTCTCTGTACATCATCCATAGCATGTAGATAACCCCTTTGATACTGTTCTGTCTCCCTTTCAAACTCCTCATTTCCACCTTCCTATTCAAACATGTTATATTCTTCTTTGGTAAGATATATCTCTGAATCTAATTCTCCAAAAAGATGAATTTTATTTTCAGTAGGGTCTTCTTCATCAGCAACATAATTCTTAGGAAACGGTGGTCGAATTTGCTGGTCTTCTTGATTTCTTTGGTTTCTCATGTCTCTCTGCCTATTTTGTGGGAGAACAGGAGGATTTGGTCTGCTAAATTAAGGTTCCTGATTTGAGGATCGACTTGTTCTCTGTTGAACACCCTATTATCCATAGTTAATCTATCCATCAAATTTTCCATCGTCTTCAACATCATTTCAAATTTGATATCAGTGGTAGAAGAAGAAGCAGAAGGCGAATTTTCTTCTTTTTTCCTTCTATCAATATCTCTGTGTTTCATTTTTCCACTTGCCATCATATTCGCTTCCACTTCTAAAGCATCTGTAAACATTGCAGTAAGAGTTGTTGATTTTCTCTCTCTCAATGAAAATGCAAAATCATTATCAAAGGATCCAGCATAATGTAGTTTAGCAGTGGTTGTAGAAGGTTTTATGTCTTCTGGAATAGAATTATAAACCCTCATGAAACTGCTTGAAAATTCATGAACATATTCAAAAACCCCTTTTTTGAGACTGTTATACCGAGACAAGAGCTGTAAAGGATTCTGTTTGTCATCGGATTTATCTAGGAAGGAATTCTAGAAAGCTTGAAAATTCAATATAGACCCATCTGGAAAATATTTAAACCATTTCTTTGCCTCACTTGATAAACTTTGAGCAAATAAACACATTTTAACATCTGCATAATCAACTTCTTCCAAGTCAATGAAATCTTCAAACCTAGCCACATGTTGCTTTGCGGTTATGTCACCTTCTCCATCAAATAAAGAAATTCTTTCGGAATAATTCTGAAGAAGGTCATGTAATAAAGAAGGCAAATGCAAGGGAGCAAATCTGGCTTCCATTGGTCTAGGTGGTTCAAAGGAACTGAAGACTTTTGAGTGTTTTGAAAGGCAAATGTTTCAACTTTCGTAGTCTGTTGTAAATCTCCCCAGAGGGAATCCAACAAATAAGATTCTAATCTACGAGAATTAAACTCGGTATTCTTAAGATCAGACTCATATTTAGTTTTCAACAACTCCTTCCAACATTAAATTCCCATTCTGGATCAAAAATATTAGGAGAATCTTGAGAAGATGATGCACCAAACAAAGGAACATCTATTTTTTATTTATCTTTTTTCTTAAATAACCTTTCCGGATCTTCCAAACTTTTTAAGACTTCAGTGTTAGAATTACCTCGTGTGTGTCTTCTCGAAGCCAGAATGACTTCTTAAGATTTGAAAATTTTTACAATGGAATCGCCAGGGAAAATATACAACCTTCTCTACTGACAAAAATTCTTGTTTTCCCACAGAAATCTTTCCTTGCTCTTCAAACTCTGTCGTTCTCCCCAGGGAATATTTGCACCTTCGTTCCTCGGCAATGGTGCCAATTTGTTAACACTCAGAATTTACCCAGGTTGCGAAGGTAAATTCCAAAGGTAACAGCAAAAACCACTTCAGAAAGAAAATGACTTTCCTTTCCAGAGAGGGATCTCTCAAACATAGATTTAACAAGGCCAGATATAAATCAACACTCAAAAATTATACAGATGGTTGAAATGATACACATAATCATTGGGAAATGGATTCACATATACATAAATATATCACAAAATCGTATGTGTGAGATTTTATCAAAGGCAAGATAACCACCTAATCACACTCGTTCATTTAGTTCAGGTGGAACAGAATAAATAATGAACAGTCCATCAATACAGAGCATCAAAATATGAGTTCTATATTACTTTTAGCATAAAAATTTATAAAATATCTGAAACAATGATCAGAGCATAATCAATATGAATTCCAACCATTCAATACTACGTTTCAGATACGAAAAAAACAAAATGGAATGTAACACTGGAAAAATGATCACAAAGGAGAGGAAATATAGATTGTAATGTAAATAGCACAAGAATCTCTGATAATCCACATGCATTCAGCTTTGTTATTCAAAAATATTTGTCTTCAAAAAAACATTCATCAACAAGAGTTCCAACCCCCCTTACATAAAGTAAATGCAAATATATACATAAAATGATTTCTTCTTCCAAGAAGATTTATAACTGAATAACCTTCTTAATCAAAGTCTTTGTAACTATATTCCTAACAACTATGAATAAACTACTTGCTTTGATCCTGACAGATCATTTAATTAAAATCAACTTGGTAACAAGGCCCAAACAATAAGCTCCATAGCGCGCAACACCTATTTTCATGGATGAAGAATATACTTTGTTTTTCCAAATCTTTCCATGGCTCTCCATTGTTCCATGCTTGGGATATTGTACTCAATCATTTCTCGAATAGACACCTCTAGATCCATATAGGATTCATAAGACATAATAGGCGACCCTCCTCTGACGATCAGAAATTTCTGCAATATCTCAAAATCTTCTGTTAGCTTATCTACGATGACCTTTCCCGTCAGCCCCTTTACCAAATCATCAAATTTAGAGTGATCCATATGGATTTGCACCAACAGGCTGTGATAATGTTCTTGAGAAAACAGTCGTCCCTCCTCATCCCAAAAGGAAGGAAGGCCATCTTCAAATAATTGTTTAAAATCATGCTTGAAATCATTAATATGTGAGGTCATCTCATCAACCTTATCTTGTACTGTCTTCATAAGATGATGTTTATGAATAAACCTTTTTGACCATAGTACCATTTCCACTCTGTCTTTGACTCCTATATCTTGTAATTTTTGATATGTTAATGAATTTAAGAAATTCAATGCATTCTAAGCTGTGCCAAGGGGCTTCCTCTACATGGTCTCATTTACTAGTTTCAGTCTTTGATTGGCTAAATTAACCAATGTACTTTGATCATAAATGATGTTCAAATAATGCCTGAACTTAGTAATTTCCCACGGGGACTTCACTTAGTGAACCTCTCACATAGCACGTGAAATCGTGGGATATTAAAGAATACCCTTAATTTCGAGAGATATTGACCCAAATTATTTTTGTTGAAACCCCCTCCAAATACTTAAAACCTCCTCCCCACCCCTTTTTATACCTCAATCCTTATAAATCACCCTACCCACCCCCACCTTAAACCCCTCAGCCCCCCAATACCTGCGATATATTGGTTTGATTTTTGATAATTTTAAAACCCACAATATGAACTAACGTGATAGGATATTGGCCAACAAGTGAAGCCCCCATGTAATTTCCATAGACAACGTATCCTAGATTATGTGTTTAGCTCCCTGGAGAGGACCCTTTCCTGTGTTCCTTTCTTTTAATTCATTAAGCTTCTTTTGTAATTGACCTTTATCCTGTAATATCTTATTCTTGCTTTCAATCATTTTGGTTAGCTCAGATTTGATTTTCTCATTTTCCTCCTTTAACTCTCTTATCTTTACATCCTTCAAGCTGACTTGGGACATGGGCACTAGTAAGTCATCAGCAAAAAACTCATTTAAAGGTTTTTCAATATTTACAATAGTCAAATCTTCATCAGTGGGAGTCTGGCTCATTAGTTCCTCCATAATTTCTTTTTCTTCATTTTGGTCCCTTTTTATCCGTGAAATTTGTTCTATTAACTCATTCCGTTCTGTTTCCCACTTATCATTTTCTTCTTGCAATTTCACAGTATTGCCTTTGTACTCCATCATCTCTTGATGAGTCTTGTCCTTCTCCTCCTATAATGCTAATAGTTCTGATGACTGAACATGTTTTGTACTCGGGATTTTCAGCTTCTTCTTGAGTACCTGGAGGGCATTGTCTTTTTCTTCTAAAAGTCTTCTGATGGCCTGGGTGTTACCTGTTTCATCCCCTAAGCTTACGATATCTGCTTGTAATTATTTTATTTGAATGGAATTAGCCTTGTTCTCAACCTTCTCATGTTTTAATTGGACCTCTAATTTGTCAACCAAAACTTGTAACTTGTTAATTTTTACCATAGAATGCAATAAATCTGAATAAATAATATCTCTCGTTTGTTTATGTAACTGTATTTTATCTTGTACACTGATTTTGTCTAATCTCACTTCCATTTCTGACACTTTCTTATCACTTACCATGGCCAGTTTTAAAGTATTTCTTTCTACGTCCTGAATAGAAATCAAGAAATTCTTTGGATTATTCAAACTTCTCACCCATGGGAGTAGATTCCTGGTTTCCTCTAGGGACTCTCTTTGCTTTTCCAGATAGCTAGTCATGAATTCTTCTTTAGATTTAAAAAATGGACCTGATTTTGGATTATTTACACTTTCAAAAGAAAATTGATTCACCTGTACAGATTTCTTAGGAACCAAAGCAATTCTTTTCAATTCATCCGAAACTACTCTTCTTGAAATTTTATCATCTTGAGACAATTTGGCCTTCTTATGTGAACTATCCTCATCTATTTCCATACTTTCAATTTCAGAAGGACTTCTTTTAATCAAAATATTAGAACTATCTGGCATTTGAGACACTGCAACTGATCCACTGCTTGTATTCTCATCGGATCCTAAAATTTCCACAAAGTAAAACAAATTGGATACTTCATTCAAAGCTTCAACAACTTGATGGTCAAATGGCTTATTTTTATTTGATTTTTTTCTTAGAGAGATTATATGATAAGGATCATAATTGATCCTTTGTTCCCTTTGAAAATACATGCTTTCCGATAATTTCTTTACAAACACTAGGGCACCCTTGTTTTTAAAAATAAAGGAACCAAACTTAAGAGGGAACTTGATATTGGAATATTTATTGAAAGCCCCGAAATGTTCCTCTTCTGCATATAATCTATGTCTCATGTATTCCAATGCAAAAATCCTGGGGGTAAGGAAAGCAGGCAGCTTGTAAGGCTCTCTAGTGAAACAATATATTCTCAAAACTGTAAAGTCTTTATACAAGAACCAATCTCCAATCCTATCCTTAGGTAAGGATTGCATCATACTCTTCATTTCTTCCAATACGTTGGGTAACACTTCATCAAACAACAACCTATATATTTCTGACATAATGGAGTTTACAAATTCGTACATACTGATTTGCTTAGGCAAATATGAAGAGAACATGGTACTCAAGAATCTCAATTCAGTTACATTTGAACATAATAACATGTTCAACAAATATGATTGAAACTTGAAAAACCTGACTTTTGAAAACTCAACCAATTGGATATGGATAGCTTCTGCTAGATATTCATCCAAACTGAAGACATGAACTGACTGATACTCAGACTCAGGACTAATTGAACTCATTTTTAATAAGAAACCCAAGATAACTTCACTAACATGACAGTCATCGTCTAGACCTAAGGCCTAACAGACCAAAGACATAACCAATTGAACTTCCGCCTTGAAGATGTGGACACAATATGGCAAAAAGAGACCCTCCAGTGACTGACCTTCATTAAGAATGCTAGACAAGAATTTACGTCGAACTTCAGTTTCACAATTTCTGTAGACTTTAGCTAAAATAGACTCATTTACAGACTCACGACTATCGGGGTAATTATTGGGAAAATTTAGGATTTCATGGATATCCTTTGCATCAATTTTACACAATATCCTGGATGTAGAATGGCTTACAATAACTCTCTCAGAAGACGAATAATTAACTGCACATCACTCGGCAAACTCAGGGAAGTTTAGGGTCTATTCAATGGAAAAATAATACAGAAACGACTTACAAGCATTTAAAATGTCATTTCCCTATGAATTATATCGCCATAATCTTTCTTTAATAACAGATAGACTTCCCACAGACAGGAATGGATCATATACTCCTCTATCTCTATCAACCATGCATTCTTCTTTTTCATCCAGAATTCGATTAAACCCTTGTAAACCTTTATCTTTATCCATAATATAAAAAAACAACGATAATTTTGTGGATAAAGCTCAAGTATTTGAGAATTACCTACTACTGTAACCGCATATAATCAAGGTTGACTATAAAAGGGTGGTGGACAGTCCTTTTCATTCGTCCCGGCATAAAAAATAATTCCTCAAACAAGTCAACTCCACTTTATATAGAAGTCCATTTCGGAGACTCTCTTTAGTGGTTTTCCTCAAACTATTTTTCCCCGCGGAATGTACCACAAACTGCCACATGTACCATGGTTTCAATTCCGCTACCGCTTTTCTACTCCAGTCATCGTGCAACTCTATGCTCTGGATCCGATGATGACCATCGATGCATTTTCACTTTATTTTCCAGTTGTTGCATAAGCTTACACATACACATTCCACTGAGCTCTTTTGTTTTAATTAACGTGCAAGTTTATGGAGCGGACTTCTTATTGATCGTAGATTTCATCGACCTAGCTTTATGACCGTTGATCTATGCATCTTGTCAACTATCTCCATATGTCCTTATCTTCCATGCATCTTCCTAGAGCAGACCTACTATAAGCCGTCGATCTTCACCTCCTCGTTCTACACCATTGGATCATGTGATAATTTCATTATTTATACGGCCTTTGTCATACATTCAAACTATTATATTTAACCAAAGTTTCAAGCAACCATCATTTCTCTTTACCGTGCTCCCTTTGACCTTCTGCTAACTAGAGGTTGTTAACAGAAGGGACAGAGGAGGAAGAAGGAGACGGCATGGAACTCAGCAAGCTAGATCTGGACGCGATTGAGGAATAATGTGGGAAGAAGGGTCAAGGATACGTCTCTTGACATCAGATTGAACTCCTGCAGGAGGAAATCATTCAAACAGGTGCCCATGAGAGTCTTGGTATTGACTTAGATTCTCAAAAAGGAAGTAAGAGGAAATCCCCAAAAGAAGAGTTAAGAAGAGGTAGGAAGACGAATAAACAATGGGAGTTCGACTAATTGAATCTGGCCAATACCCTACAAGCAGGGAAGCCTTCTCTGAAGTTAAAAAGGGTTGTCAATGAAGATCATATCGTGGAATATAAGGGGGTGTGGCAACCCTAGGAAGTGGAAAATGCTGAACAGGAAAATTAGACAGGAAATCCCAGATATCCTTTTCCTTCAAGAAAAAAAGTGCTACCTTGAGGGCTTAGAGAAAATAAGGGACAAATTTTGGAAAGGAAATCATCTCATGGCTCTAGATGCAGCCGGAAAATCTAGTGGTGTGGAAATTCTTTGGAAGCCTAGGATTGTGGAGCTTTCTAACTAGCGTGCAAACAAGTTTTCTCTCATGGAAGACTTTTGCATCCTGGATTCAGGGGTGAAGGGCTCCCTGGGGAATTTTTATGGCCCCAGCAGTTTCCCTGAGAAGCAGACCTTCATGGATTTCCTCAATTGGCTCAAAGAGAAAAATGAGGTGGGAACTTGGGTGCTCATAGGGGATTTCAACCTAATTTCCAACCTTGTGGAGAAGAAGGGAGGAAGACAATCTATGGATAAATACCAGAAAGCTTTCTACGAGTTTCTATTACAGAGCTCGCTCGTTGACCTAGAAATTGGCAATGGCTGGCACACTTGGAACAATAAGAGGTGGGGGAGGACACTTGGTGGCCTCACGCCTTGACTGATTCTTGGTGTTTGAAAATATTATGCATAGCACAGGGGAAATTATGGTTGATGTTCTTCCAGTAGCTGGCTCTGACCACTGGCCCATCAACATATCTTGGGATTGGTCCTTCCCACCTATGGGAAAACCTTTTCATTTTGAACAATTTTGGCTGGAACATAAATACTTCAAGGACCTTGTCAATTAGTGGTGGCAAGAGCTAGCCCCCCCTAGGAATAGTTATGTACCGCTTCCAGCAGAAACTCATAGCTCTGAAGGCCAAAATCAGTACATGGAATAGGGAGGAATTTGGGAACATCTTTGAGGACAAAAAAAGGTTGTTAAATGAGCTTGACCTCATCAACACAAAGGCATGGAAGTAGGTTGAGATGAGGACATGAAGGCCAAAGAGAAGGAATTAATGAGTCAAATCAAGGCTAGGGAAATGCATGAAGGAATATTTTGGCAACAGAAGGCAAGGGTTAAATGGCTACAGGAGGGAGAAAGAAATACTAAATTCTTCCACAACTCGGTGATCCAGAACAGGAGCAGTTCTAGAATCCAGAAACTTAAGAAAAGGGATGGTAGCAGGGTGGAAACCAGATGAGAGATAGAGGGTGAACTCACACAATACTTCTTAGAGATTCTTAGTGAAGATGGTGGGGATAGAGGAAGTTATATTGAACGAAATACCAACTTAGTTCCTAGGGCAGTCACTGGAGAAAACAATGAAATGCTGACCAAGCCAGTTGGGATGGAGGAGGTAGAGGAAGCTGTCAATCAAATGACCCTAGGGAAAGCTCCTGGGCCTAATGGTTTCACAGCCAAATTCTTCCATCACTTCTGGGATCTTGTCAGGGAGGACGTGCTAGATATTGTGGAGGAATCCAGAAACAAGAGGGGTGTCCTCAAAGCCTTCAATTCCACCTTCCTAACCCTAATCCCTAAAGAGGCAGGGGTAGACACTCCTGAAAAATGCAGACTGATAGCGTTATGTAATGTCATTTACAAAATCATCTCCAAGTTCATTGCTAACCAGCTCAAACCCCTTCTCCCGAAGCTTATTAACCCAGAGCAGTCGGGCTTTGTGGAAGGAGGACAGATCCTATATGGGGTCATTGTCGTCCATGAGGTACTACACTCGCTCAAAATCACAAGGTTACCAGGTATGATGATCAAGCTTGATATAACAAAGGCTTATGATAAACTAAACTGGAAATTCATGGAGAAAATGTTGGAGGCCTATGCTTTCTGCCAAGGATGGGTGGAATAGGTTATGGGTTTAGTCACAACTACCTTCTTCAACATCATCCTTAATGGATCCCTGACTAACACCTTCCAACCTTCTCGCGGTATTAGACAATGTGTTCCTCTTTGTCCTTTCCTCTTCATCCTTATGGCTGAGGTTCTGAGTCACCTCATTGCAGCCCAAGCTGATCGAGGGGAAATTATGGGGTTAAAATTCCACGGTGTAATGACACCTCAGACACACCAACAATTTGTTGATGATAATATGCTTATGGGGCATCCTTCAGTCCAAGAAGCACAAAGCTTCAAGAACAGCCTGGATCTCTTCACAAAGGCCTCAGGCTTGGTTGTCAACCCAAATAATTCTCAGGTCGTTTTTGTTAACACTCCACCAGACACTCAGAGGAACATCTTACAGATATTGGGATTTTCGAAAGGTGCTTTCCTGTCCAAATAACTTGGGATCCCCCTGGGGGTGGGGAGGCTACAAAAAGAGTCTTCTAAGGAACTACTAGATAGAATGAAACAAAAAATTTCAAGCTTGGTGAAGCGCCCTTTAAATTTCCCCAACAGATTGATCCTGGTCAAATCAATTATGCAGGCTATGCCTATTTACCGCTTCTCGATTCCGGCTACTCCCAAGTCTATCCTCAAGGAAATTCGAAGGCTGCAATGAAATTTATTATGGGGTGGTCATGAGGAGAAAGCTAAATTATCTCTGGTGTTCTAGGAGGATATATGTCAGCCAAAGGAGTAGGGAGTTTTAGGCCTTAGAGATCCTGAAGTGATGTCTGAGATCCAAGGAGCCAAAGTCTAGTGGCGGTGGGTAAACCACACATCGGAGCCATGGGCCAAGCTCTGGCACATTAAATATGCTCAAGAGCGGCCCATACATAAATTGATTAGATTCAACGAATCCCTAAGTGATTCCCCCATATGGCTGAAAGCACTAGCTGGTAAGAATATTGTCTAGGATCATAGTTTCTGGGTGATCAGGGATGGCAGAAGGGAAAATTTTTGGGATGATTCATGGAATCAACTTCCCATCCTTGGAAGAGATCCGAGATGGTTGCATATCAAGGATAAGGTGATTGAGGAGCGAAAGATCTAGGTGAACTAGCCTTGGATGATCGAAAATCATATGGATCAATGCCAATGGAATTTTCAGGAAAAACCCGATCTCACAAGCGTGTCTGATTGGGAGGCCTTCCAGGAAGAAATGAGAAAACGACTCATCAAGGTTTAGGAAGGTCCTGATTTCTTAAGATGGGGCTACACTAATAGAGATTCCTTTAACATTAAGGAAGCCTACAAAGTCAAGCTCATTCACCAAGCAGAGGTCGACAGTATCTACAAGAAAATATGGGTAGTAAATATCTGGCCCAAGGTTTCTCTTTTTGTATGGCTGGTTCTTCGAGGGAGGATCCTAACTAGTGAAAAATTAAGAAGGCGGGGGGTTCAAGGACCCTCTTGATGTTTCCTGTGCTACCAAGAGGAGGAATCTATGAGCCACCTCCTAGATAAATGCACATATGCAGCAACCATTCGGGACAAAGGAGCGACGGGATTTCGACGAAGTGACATAAGGCGGGACTAGCTGGCTCAAACCCTTAAATATTGGCACCCAAGAGCTTATAAGAACCCTATCATCAGATCAATCTGGGATGCCTTCCTAGGTATGACTATGTGGTGCCTATGGAAGGAATGAAACACTAGGATTTTCAGGTACAAATGTAAAGATTTGGGAGACGACGTGGAAAATGGTGAAAGATAACTTGTTGTCCTCCATCTGATGCATGCAATGGCATGGTTAGGAAAATATTATCCCTCGTGAAGAAGCTCAGATTGCTGTGAATTGGGGTTTCAACAGATCCATGATGGATGGCTTGTGAAGAATGGACAAGATAGGCTAACCCTCCAGCCCAAACCCCTGGATAGACCCTCCCCCTCAAGTCTTCAAGTTGAATTTTGATGGAGCATCTAGGGGTAATCCAGGTTCGGTGGCCTTTGGGGGCCTATGCTGCAAACATGACAAAAGGATAGTAAAGGTGTTCCTGGGATCAATAGGTTTGGATACTAATAAATCAACCGAATTGGAAGGAATAATTTGAGGCCTCGAGGTTTTGATCAGGGGCAGCCATTTTCCTGTGATCATCGAAGGCGACTCGCAAATTCTCATCCAGATGGCCAAACGAATGGTGAATGGTCAAATTTAAAAAAATGTTTCTCCCAGTTGGCACCTTTCCAGCAGGCTCGACCATCTTTGCGCTCTCCTCCACACCTACTCAGCGATCTCCTTTTTCCATGTTAAACGGGAGGCCAACAAAGTAGCCAACCTTCTGGCAAATGCTGGAGTGGAAGGTGGACCGGGCAACCGATGTGATAGACTGAAGGATTTTGGGGCGGAGGAGTGGGCCCAACACTACAGATAACTGGCCTCAAGGGGTGTGAACAGTGAGGCACAAATGGCACACCCGGAAGATGGAAGGACAAATGGGGGCAGGAGGCGCGACCACGCCCAAACTAAACCAACGTAATGTTGTGTGGGGGATTTGGTTAAAATGATCGCCATTGTTGGTGGTTGTCCTTCTTCATGATTTTGGTTATTGATGCAGAGAATGATAATATGGGTGATACGCGACGAGATTTTCGGCAGGATTGGGCTCTTAATTCCCATCGGAGGGATGCTGTAGATTCTGTTACGGGGATGGAGAGCTCCCATGCGCTTCCCCCTTTCTTATGCAATGAAGGGAAGGCTTCCCACCATTTTGTGTCAAAGCAAAGTATTCAGTCTCTCGATCCACATTCTCATCCCTATATGCCCCCTGGTGTTTGAATTTGTTGGTGCTTCCCAGCGTCGCTTCCTGCTTCTCTTCTGCAATCCTACCCTCTGCGTTATGGCTCCCAAGCGGCAGTTCAAAATATTTTGGAGCACTGGAGAGGTGTCTGCCCATCTTGATGTGAAGGGGAGATTCCATTTTGCGGTGCACCTGTCAAACCACCAGGGCCCAGCTCTAGGTCTAGGAGGAGGTTGAACACTTCAAAGAGCACATTCTGCTTGGAATTCGTCGAGAAGTTGAGAGAGTGGTCGAAGAATTATGGGACGAGGTGAAACACATGCCAAGGGAGGAGGTGGTGGACTGGGTCTTGGACCCTGGTAACACGGCTGGCCGAGCCTCCGCTTATGACTGCATGTTAATGACTTATTGGGTGACCATGCAGATGGTGGGTCACTCCTTGGTGGTGCGTGAAGCCAAGAGAGATGGGGAAACAGAACCAATGCTCTTCTGGAAAGAGCACAACAGTGAGTGCATTACCATGCACTAGAAAATTAACATCATAGAGGCCAAGCTTGGATTCTCGTTCCATTCGGTTGATTAAAGAGCGCTGGAATGCGCTCAGCTATGGGCAAGGGACAGGAGGAGAAGACCAGTAGATGGGGGAGTATTGGTGGGAGTCCAGAACATTGTTGTTCCCCTGCATGCCACTACGACATCATACCCGTCTGTGTCTCCCCAATGGGGACCCTCTCCTCCTGGCTGGGTCTGATCCTTTCTCTTTATGTCTGAGTGTTTACAGGATATAGTTTCAGCTAGAACTTGCTTAGGTATTCAGAGTAGTATCAGTAGCGATAATCATATAGTTTATGGTGATTTCCGAATTTTATAGGATTTATAGAAGTTCTATTTTAATAGGAGAAGGAAAGCTTTGTAATTTTGATAAGATTGGATGTATTGGGGGTAATTGGAAGACTCTGTATATTTTTTGAAAAAAAGACAAACTTTGGATCCAGATGGGGTCGAGGACACTTCGGTCTTAAGACTGCTCTAGATGAATATCTGTTATGTAATTATGCCCCTGTAAAGTAATACAATGTTTTATTTACAAAAAAAGGGAAGGATTTATTGAAGAAATATTGAACACTCATTGAATTGATCCCCATGAACCTAAAGACTCCTTATGATGTACCTTGTTTGACATTTTTTCTATTTTGGATCCCTAGAAAGGAGATGGTAAGGACTATACCATTGACTCCTTCTATGATTTGTTGATTAGAGCACATGAGAAACTGATTGATGAAGGGAAACTAAGATTTAGTTAGTAGGATCATTTTCTAAATATAAAAGGTTGATATAACTACACAAAAGATTTATATATATATATATATATATATATATATATATATATTTAGAGAATTAAAATAGGTTTAAGTAGCTTTATTTTTCAATAAAGATAGATTAAATTGAAATAAATGTTGTTTGTACATAAAATTTATAAAAAAAAGGTAGGTAGAAATTATAATTTTTCATTAAATAAATTATTACTACTTTTAATTTAAATATCATACATAGTATTTTCACATACTCATTTTTAAACTAGTGAATGCAAATCTTCTCTCTGATTAAGGAGATCATGGTAATACTCGTAGTATTAAAAATTCATTTCGAAATTTTCAAAGTATAACTAATAACATAATCATGCACTTTAAAATCTACAGACAATAAATAACAAGAGACACAAGGTGGCAATATCTCTACATATTACTCATTCAAAACAATTTACCCTAGCATAACAACAATGTGAAGGAAAGGTCAAATGTGAGTAAATATTTTCTCTCTGAAATGTTTTAATTAAGCATCATTAAATGAGAAGAGAATGTCATATATGGACATCCATTTTTCACATCGCAAATTGTTCTATTTAATCACAATTCATGAAAGAAAGTAGCCAAAGTGGCATCGATTTTCCTCTTCCAAAAACAATTTTCAAGGAAAGTGCCTACCCAATTCCACTTGCCCACACCAAAACTCAACAACCCAAATATTTTTATTATGGGCATAGATTTTCCTCTTCAATTCGCTTTAAGTGAGTTAGAGATAGGGAAATTTCAGGTATTGATTTTCATGTGCACGATTGCAATACTAAAAGTCTAGACATGTACAACCATGCAAATCATTCTGTCTATTAATATTTACAACGAAAAAACAAGGAAAACTCTAAGGATCAAACTCAGCATGTAAATTGATTTAGCCATGCATATTTATAATGCAAGGATGATAAAAACCGTGAGCATCAAACACAACATGTTTTTCCATCTATGCTTCGACGCAACTAAAAAAATGAGTTCACAATCAATATAATATTCTACACCATCCTACATGATACTTCTATCATCTGCTCAACTTCAGTACAAGAAACACATGTTACTAATAAATGATATGTATGTACATAACATGTAGTAAGTCCAAAATGAGCTACAATTGGAACTATGATAAATAATTATCGAAAAGGTCCTCAATTATATAAAGTGATAAACAAAATTATATAAAGCTAAATTTACTAAAATGCATGCTTTATCATTTTGCCAAGCAATAGATTAGCTGTTTGAATAATTTCATAGGTGGTTCTCTTTGAAAATCTCAAATGTTTCTAGCTATCAAAAAACTAACTGTAATTACAAGATCTAGAATAAAGAGAGAACAAATCAAATTCAAATATTTTTTCTGTCTTCAAGCAACTTTGAAACAATAATTAAGTATTGATTTATCTAGTTTTCATTCTACAAATTTTCTTTGTTTCTTCGTTTTTCTTTTTCCAGATTGTGGATATAATTCAATTCATGCTCCATTTGTGCATTAAGAAATATTATATCAATTTGTCAAAATCCAAAGCATGAAAGCAAAACAGTCATTTGGAAGAACCTTCTATAATGGTTTGTAACAAAAAAAAAAACCAATTTTCTATTTTTCATGAATTATAAGTTCCTAAGAACATTAAGGGACTTCAAGAACTCAAGTGAAAATCCTATATTTGATAGAAGAACATGTATCGATGCAAGTTCTAAGAAAATCGTGATATCAAGTACAAACACTATATTTCCTAAAATGAAATTCTCATGCGAGAATATAACAGTTCTAAAATTTTAAAAGAAAGCTACAATTTCTTTTGTGGTGGTCAAAGTTTCTTGATTTCAACAATACTACTGTCTACTGTTAAGGTGAAGAATCCTTGATGGAATAGTATTTGCAAATGAAATACCGTGGATGAAATTCTTTTTGAGTAATCCGCATAGGATATTTCAATGATTGCTCGACAACATTCTTTGAGTCGTAGATTGCTTACAATGCATTTGATCATGCCTTTTTTGTTTCCAAAGTGCATTCCATTCTATGTTCATATTTGGTTTTTGTTTCTTTTTTACAAGATGCGCAATCTGATGAACTTTGGACCATTGGTTGATCACAGTTGTTGCAAATTTGTTGAAATGGATGTGTGAATACCTTTTTTCTTTCTTTCAACAGGCCTTGTATCTGCATAAACTGATTGTATTTACTATTTGGGCATAATAATTTAAGGTACCAAATTGATTCAATCAAACAAAGGAATTTATAGAAGATTGAGATTGAAACCTAACATTTGAGTCATATTGATGACCAACATAAATGGTAGTAAAAGAAAATGTAGTAGTCTCACTTTCATAGAATACAAGTGCATATCTAGTTTAATCCATTTGATATAAAGGCCTCACAACAATTAACCCAATAATGTATTGAGTATTAGGTGATTCATATCCAAATCTAGTTATTAACCTTTATGATTAAACTGGCCCAAGACTTCCTTTAGTGTTATTTAACATAACATACATAGCTTCCACTTCACTTGCTCTATATATTAGGCCACCTATTTACACTATTGTGAAGAATATAAAGATCATTGAGTTTCAACATCACAATATGGATTTGATATTTAATTAATAAAAGTTCATTAATATAAGAGAATCAATACCTATGGGTGATAGTTAATAAAAGCAACTAAATATGGGTCTCAAAACTTTCCATTGAGACTATTGAACAGTATAGTTAGATCTAGATATTTGAGACCAGTGATGCTATTATGGGCCCTTCCCATTTAAGGTACTGAATTTAAATATGCTTTATCTGCCATCCACCTATCTCATAAATTAAGAAAACCACCACTCAATGCATAAAGTAATGTTCTCAGATATTCAATGTTTGTGCTACAATGGCAAGTTTTAGGTCATAAGTAACATATTGTTTCTCATTTTCCTTCAGTTTTCATGACGCATAACAAATGGCATGGTTATCTTACATAAGAACTGCATCAATTTCTTTAATGAAAGCATTCATGCACATAAACAATATTTATTTGTGTCTGCAATTTTTACAATTGGAGCACTAGCGATTATTTTCAATTATTTCCAAGCTTTCCTCACATTGTTGGAACCATTTGAACTTCTTCCCTTTCTTTTGCAAGTAGGTCATGGGATATGAAAATCTTGGAAAATTCATTGATAAACCTTTTGTAATATCCAACAAGATTCATAAATGATCTCACATATATTAAATTTTATTGGAACACCAGGACTTTCCAGTTCATCACATCTCTATATCTTCTAGAGACATATATTATATTGGTTTTAGTTGATTAGACGAATTGACTAATGTGATGACTAGGTGGTAAAATAATGGGTCTATTAGGATCTCAACTTTTTAGACTATTGGACCAATGAACGAGTCAGATAAATGACCAATAGATTGGGCCATTGGTAAAGATTATCAACTATGGTGCAGATTCCAAGAAAACCGTTACGTGTGATTACCCAAGTATGTAGCTATGATCTTTCTCACTTCAAAGAAGTTGGTTACATCTTGTATCTATAAATAAGTGATCACCTTTTGTGATATGTAATGTAATAATTGTATTTTATATGTTTTGTGAAGTGTGCAATGCATTTATATCTATTGTCATTATGTGGTTAAGTGTTGAATGGTGTCTTTAGACATCACCTCTTCTTGGAATTTCTTAATGTTGTTCATTTTTGTTATGTATAAACTCTGAATTTTCTTCAACATGGTATCAAAGCTATTGGTATGAGACACATCCTATTTCCTACAAGTTTGTTTGAGGTGTCAATTTGACATGCTCTATTGAGTCAGGTCTATTTGTGATTGGCTCTCGGTTAAGAATAGCATATTGTATTAGGGTTAGAGTAGTATATAAGTATAATGGATACCAAGAGAGAGTATTTGACCTTGAATGTTCACAACTATGGAATATGGTAACAAGATATGGAAAAATTATTGTAAAACAAGGCTTTATGGAATTTTATCAAGACCACGATCCTATATCAAAATTATGATCAACATAAGTTTTTTCTCGATGAGAATAAGGATGAGGTTTTAGGGGTGATTACTACCTACATTTTAAGGAATATTTTCTTTAATATATGTGGAATTAGCTAACCTCATAGGGTCTATAAGAAACTAAATAGTTTGTTTGACATCATTTGTGAATGTCAAATCATGTAGATCGAGAAAGGGTTGATCTCTCTAGATCCTTTGTTCTTTGATGGGTTGAGGACTATTTGGCATGACTCAAGTGATTAAAAATAAAATTGGAAGAAAAAGGGAAGGGTTTATTGAAGAAATATTGAAAACTCATTGAATTGATCCTCATGAACCTAAAGACTCCTTATGCTGTATTTTGTTTGACATTCTGTTCTATTTTGGATCCCTAGAAAGGATACGGTAAGGACTATACCCTTGAATCCTTATATGGTTTCTTGATTAGAGAACATGAGAAATAGCTTGATCAAGGGAAACTAATATTTAGGTAATAGAACCATATGGATACGTCTTTCTAGAAGAATACCAATGATATGGAAGAAAAGGTCAGGAAACTTCAAGCATGCATGTTAACTGGAAAATCCAACAATGCTCAACAAGGTATGATAGATAATTTTACATTTTTTGTTAGCGCTTCATGCACTACATGATCACACTACTCAGAGTGAGTGTATATCTGATTCTAGTTGTACACATGATATGGATAAAGTTAATTCTATTTTTTCTTCCTTAGGTGAAGTTTCAAATAGAAAAAAAATTGTAGAAAATGATTATACACTTACTGGATCTGGTTGTGGTAATATTGAATGTCAAAATGGCGTGATTACAAATGTGTATCATGTCCCATGCCTTAGTGCAAATCTATTTTTGTACCTCAACTTACTCAAACTAGAAAGAAGGTTGAATTTTGGCTAGGTCAGTTCATTATGAACGATGTACATAATTGGGAAATTGTTCTTGTAGGGTTTCTTGATATGAGAGACAAATGTACATTTTATATGATACTCCCAAAATAAATACATGACTGACTAATCTCACTTATCTAATCAGTGACCGCAACAGAACTTGGCATGAATGACTTGGACATTTTAATTTACAAATATTGAAATTGATGGTGAAACATGGCATGGTTTCTAGATTACCTAGGATTGTTCCACCCGATGGAGTGTGTGAAGGGTGTGTACTTGGAAAGAATCATCAAGATCCCTTTGAGATTAGAAAGGTATGGAGAGCAAAATATCGCTTGGATTTTGTATATTGCGACCTTTGTTACATTAATAAACCATCACTGGCAAGTGCAAGGTACATTTTGGTCTTCATTGATGAATTTTTACGTACACTTGGGTATATTTCTTGAAGAATAAGAGGTGTGTCTTTAATTTTTTTGATGAATTCAAGGTATTAGGTATAAAGCAATGCGGGTGACCAGTGAAATGTATGATATTAGAAAATGGAGACTATGTGGGTATAACTTTTGAAGGATATATGTCATAGAATGAAATATCTTGGAAGAGATCGATAGCTCACACACCTCAACAAAATCAAGTTGGAAAAAACGAAAAATGGACTTTGTTCAAGATTGCACATTGTTTTCTTTAGGACAAAGATTTTTTACTATATTTTGGGTAGAAGTTGTTTATTGCTCAAACTATCTACTAAATTGTGTTATGACCCAAGTAATTCTTAACATGACTCCTATCAAGAAATGGAGTGGAAGAAAACCTTTCGTCAACCACCTCATAGCGTTTGATTGTATTGCATGTGCACATATACGATACCACTATACAAAGAAGTTGGATACAAATATTCATGCTTGCCTCATGCTGACCAATTATGAAGAATCAAAATCTGTCTGAACATTTGATTTGTTCAAATAACAAATCATCATATGTACAGATGTTGTATTTAATGATAGGACCTCAAGTATTAAATTATTAAATTCCTCTTCTAGTTTAATAAGTAGTGATTCCTTTGATATTGTGATGGAAATGAAATGTATCTTTGAGTTTTGTATCAACAATATTGACTCCACCATCTTCTTAGACTTGTATTCCCTCTACTACTACAAACTCGACTACTAATATTGAAATTTTGGATTGACATGTTGATTATTTGGTCCATACTGGAAATTCCTCTTTTAAAGAATTCTTGTCTACATGATTGGGACACCAAGATAATTGAAGTAGCTAGAGATGATGCAAGAGATATTTATGATTAAAGGAATACCAGGACTCAGAAACAATGTGGTAGTGTTTCTTTGATGGAAGATGTGTTAAACACATGTGATCCAAAAACATATGTTGATGCACATGGTCATCCTGAATTGGAGAATGATATGGCTAAATATTACCATTTATTGATAAAAATAAAAATTTTATCAATTTGGAAGGAAATATTCCTTCGACTATAGGAAATCACACTTCCCTCAAGCTTTTATGTTTGGATGAACTCTAATTGTTAGGTAATATACCTCCTTAGCTGGGTAATTTAAAATATCTTACCGAAATATATATTGTCCCATATGTGTGTGCATGTTCATGTTCTATTCCTAGTGCAAGTGACTGTGACTGTGATTCTACTTGTCCTGTCATTTCAGGTTCTATTCCTCTCGAAATAGTAAACTGTAGTGAACTCACCTCACTAACGCTCTATTCCATTATGCTCACAGGGAACATCATTGGAAATATTACAACATTTAGCAAGCTATGATCCCCTTTCCTCTCTGTAAACAAGATTACTATTACAATTTTTAATGAAATAGGAAAGATCCAATCTCTTCGAGTGAAGCAGAAAAAGACTTCTAAACCCACATGGTTCACATTTTAAGCCAGAATGAAACTGATAATTGATATATATGATGATTTTTTACAATAATGGAGATAACCTTTTATAGGTTAATACACAACGCTTGATGAATTGGCGTGACTCTACGTTAATTCACTAACTCTATATTTAATATTTAAAAAAATGGTTTATAATTATTTAGATACATAACATTGCTGCCGTCTTTTAGAATGTTTTGTCCTCAAAGAAAGGGTAAGGACGGGTATTGTTGACGAAACTGTTCTGTCTCCCATGAAGCATCTTCATTTGGAAAATTCTTCCACCTAATGAGATATTCCTTGAGTGTTCAACAATGGAGTTTTCTTTCTCGGGTTGCAATGATTGCCTTGGGGTCCTAAGTGACCCATCCTTTTTTCATACCAGTACTACTGGTGCAACATAAGGACTCCAACTTTCTGTAATCACTACAAGAGTCGTTGCCATAATACTTCTTGTTTCCATCTACAAGGAAGAATTGGGAGGTACTCTCTCTCCATCACTTGCCGCTCTCTCCTTCTTGAAAACTCTGAATCTTTCTGGCAATAATTTTACAGGATGATTCCCATCTGAATTGGGTTAGCTTAAAGCAATGAGAGTAATTGACCTCAGCTTTAATTTTGAACTTGGATATATTCCAAAATTATTGTGTAATTGCAGACGTCTTATGTGGATCGACCTTTCAGGAAACAGCTTGACAGGGCCCATACCAACTGAGTTTGGTCATCTACTCCAGTTGGAACATGTCAACTTTGTAGACAGCGGCATCAGTGGAAGAATTCCAAAGGAATTGGGGTTGCTACAGAAGCTAGAGATGTTGGATCTAAATTCTAATGGCAATTTGGAAGGCACTATTCCTCCGGCTCTAGGAAATTGCTCTTCCCTCAAGGTTTTATGTTTGGACAATATCTCATTGTGAGGTAATATAGCTCCTTAGCTTGGTAATTTAAGAGAGCTTACTAAATTATCTATCTGTCTATTGGTAATTTCAGGTTCTATTCCTCCTGAAATAGGAAACTGTAGAAAAATCACCTCTCTAAACCTCCACGGAAATAAGCTCACAGGGATCATCCCTAAAACCCTTACAACTCTGAGCAAGCTCCAACTCCTTGACCTCTCCTACAACAAGATTACAGGCAGAATTCATAAAGAAATAGGAAAATGTAGCGAACTCACCTCTCTATTGTGTTGATGTATTTGTAACTTCGGAATGTATTCATCTATGTATCTTATGTATTGTAACCCGATGTTTATCCAGGATGTATCTATAATGTATTTGAGTCATGTTGTCATGCCCCAATGTTCCGATCGGGAGAATCAATAATGTAAATAAGTCATGTCAATTCATAGTGGGTAACCCTCCGATTGTGTAAGGGTTAAAGTCCCTGCAGTTCAGGGGAACTAGGGTTATTAGACTCTCCAAGTAGAGGTCGGCCCTAGTAGGGTTTTAGTCATGCTGGGATTAGTATAAATAGAGATCTGTGATCTCTATTTGGCACACAAGTCATACACACTCAAGTGTAGTGCATAGTTGAGGAAGGAGAAGTTACTAGGGCTAGACAAGAAGAAGATTACTGCTGTTGGGAGATCACTTACTGTTTTGGGGTTGTTACTGTTTTGGTGCTGATTCTATCTCTGAGGAAGTTGTGAGGTTTTTCCATTTATGGTTTCCCCCAGGATAAAAACTATGTTCATTGTCTCTTGTGTTTGATTGTTGTTCTTGTTATTCTCTCAGTAAAGATCCTAATATAATGCTAGCTTAATAATGAAATTCTAACATGGAATCAGAGCTAACCTGAGAAGAAGACACTATGCAGCTGCGAGAACTAGGGATTCCTAGTTTGTGGATCTTCCTCCACATATTTTAAGCAAAAGTAAGGTGGAATAACTCTCCTCCTTAGGGCTCATCTTTCTGTCGAAGCAGAATCCAATTTTGAGGTTTTTCAGTTTTGGACCTGTCACTGCTGTCAGAAATTACGGCTTTTCATAGAAGAGGAATTTTTTAGTGAGCCCAGGCCTAGATTGATCTCCTCCCAAAAATCAAAGTTAGGGACAAATTTCAATGCATTTGGAAAGACAGAACTTCGGAAAAGAAAAACCCATTTTTCTCCTGAACCAGCTCTACAGGATTTCAACTCAAGTTTCAGATCCGACACCTTGAACCTGGTAAGATCTAAATCTTTTGTATTTCCATTTGAGGTTCTCAATTTAAGATGTCTCATCATACCAAGCTTGATGAAAAGCTTGAGGGAGCTGATAACTTCCGACCTTGGAAGTATAGGATCTCCCTGGTCCTAGAAGAGAATGAATTAGACTCCTATATCAATGAGGAGGTTCCAGTGCCAGAGGGAGATGAGGCTAAGGCCTTGCATAAGAAGAAGATGGTTATGGAAAAGAGAATCATTGCTGATTCTATCAAGGATCATCTCATACCTCAGGTATCCTCCCTTAAGACACCTAAAGCTATGTTTGATTCCCTAACCAAATTGTTTGAAGGGAAGAACATTAACAGGAAGATGACATTGAGAAACCAATTGAAGAATGTGAAGATCCAGAATGCTGAGACTATTCAGTCTTACTTTACATGGGTTTCTCAGATCAAAGAGGAGTTATAAGCAGTAGATGAAGAAGTGGAAAATGCAGAGATTGTGATGACCACCTTGAATGGTCTCCCTAGATCATGGGACTCTTTCATTCAAGGAATCTATGCCAGAAAGAAGTTAGTCAAGTTCAGCAGGCTATGGGAAGAATGTTCTCAAGAAGAATCTAGGATAGCATCTCGAGAAGAGAAGATGGGTAGTGAAGATCAAGCTCTCATAGTTCACTCCAAGAAAAACAGGAGGAACAATTATCACTCCAAAGGTAAGACCTCACACTCTAGAAAATTTCTAAGTACCATTAGATGTTACACATGTGATGAAAAAGGTCACATATCCAAATTATTCCCTAACAAAAGAAATCTAAAGAAGAATGGGAACAAGAGAAGACATCATGCCCATGCTGCAGAGGATGACGAACCTTCTTCAAAGAGAATCAGAAAAGAGAGTGATGACTCTTCAAGTGAGGATGAATATGTACTGATCTCCGCTCTCACAGGAACTGTTTCACATGGAAGCAAGGATTGGATTATAGACAGTGGTGCTTCCAAGCATATGACAGGATTCAAAGAATCATTTGTAAATTTATCTGAACATGAGTCACCTCACAAGGAGAAACTTTGGGATGACTACCAGTATCCAATAAAAGGTAGTGGTGAATCCTTCTATAAACTAGACTTTGGAAAGTCTTTGAAGATGAACAATGTATTATTTGTTCCAGGTCTAAAGAATAACCTCCTTTCCATATTTGCATTGGATGCAAAAGGAATGAGGGTTTCTTTTGTAGATGGCCAAGCTCTTAGGTGGCAAAAAGAAAAGACTTTTGACAATGCAATTATGATCGGAGAACAAGAAGGAGGCTTATACAAGTTGAAGGGCGAACCATATCAAGATTTGATTCATGATATAGTAGAAACAAATGAACTATGGCATAGAAGGCTTGCACATGTGCATTATAGAGCTCTACCACTTGAAAGCAAAGCTATTGAAGGTCTTCCAGAAATACAAGCAAAACATGAAGGGGTCTGCAAGGGATGTGCGAAAGGAAAGAATACAAAGAAGACATTTCCAAGTAGCGAAAGTAAAGCAAAAGGAATCTTGGAAATTATCCACTCAGATGTATGCGGACCAATGTCATCAAGCTCACTAAGTGGGTATGTGTACTATGTTTCTTTTATTGATGAATTTTCTAGGGATACATGGATTTACTTCATGAAGAATAAAGATGAAGTGCTTAGCAAGTTCAAGGAATTCAAAGCCTTGATCGAGAACCAGACTGAAAAGAAGATCAAGACTTTTCGATCAGACAATGGAGGATAATTCACTTCAAATGAGTTCAAGGAATTATGTAAGGACTCAGGGATTAAGAGGGAGTTGTCTAATCCTTACAATCCGCAACAAAATGGGGTTGGAGAGAGGAAGAATAGAACCATCATGGAAGCTGCAAGAGCTATGCTTCATGATCAAGATCTTCTTATGCACCTTTGGAAAGAAGCAGCCAGAACAACAGTGTATGTATAGAATCGTACTCCACATAGAGTACTCAAGAACAAGACTCCTGAAGAAGTCTTCTCCGGCAAGAAACCAGAAGTTAGCCATCTCAGAATATTTGACTATCCTGTATACATACACATTCGAAAAGAGAAGAGAACAAAATTAGATCCTTTAGGAAAGAAGGGTATATTTGTGGGATACTCTGAAAGATCGAAGGATTACAGAATATACTTCCCAGGATTCAAAAAGATTGATGTTAGCCGGGATGTAACATTTGACGAAGATTCAGCCTACATCAAATCCAGGAGGAAACCTGCTGAAGAACCTGAAGAAGCAGAAGCTCCCAGAATTCATGATACAATCATGAATGAAGAAACTCAAGAAGAAGATCAAGAATTTGAATAACAACAAAGACCTGTAGATCCACCACAAGAGAAGAATCCTCACAAGAGGAAACTTGCTTGGGTACAAGAGATTGTCCAAGGTGCAGAAAGATATGGGGCTCCAAAAGAGAATCTCAGAGAAAGAAAGAGGACTAGATTATGTTCCAGTTATGTAGCTCTACTATGTGACTTCATTGATAAAGAACCTTCCGAGTATGAAGAAGCGGTAGATCAAAAATAATGGAAGGACGTAATGATCGAAGAGTATCAATCGATCATGAAGAATGATGTTTGGGATGTTGTCCCAAGACCAGAAGGGAAGTCAGCAGTAACTTCCAAATGGATCTACAAGATCAAGCATGCTGCAGATGGTAGCATTGAAAAGTATAAGGAAATATTTGTGGCTCGGGGTTTCTCCCATAAAGAAGGAATAGACTATGAAGAAACCTTTGCACCTATACCCAGATACACTTCCATCAGATTGGTACTTGCTTTGGCTGTAGTAATGAAATGGAAGATACACCAAATGGATGTCAAGACTGCTTTCTTGAATGGTGTAGTAGAAGAGGAAGTGTATGTAGAACAACCACTTGGCTTTGAGACACATGATAGGGAGTCTCATGTGTGTAGACTGAAGAAAGCCTTGTACGGTTTGAAACAGGCACCCAGGACATGGTACGATAGAATTGTCAGCTTTCTATCTAGTTTGGGCTTTACCAAGAGTAAAGCAGATTCCAACCTTTACTACAAGGTGGAAGGTAGCAACCCAGTGATACTTCTACTATATGTAGATGATTTGTTTATGACATGTATGAATGGATTGATTGCTGATACGAAGAGAAATCTTGCTGCTGAGTTCGAGATGAAGGACTTGGGAATGATGCACTATTTCCTAGGTATGCAGGTGTGGTAGACTATAGATGGAATCTTTCTTGGACAAGGAAAGTATGCAGTAGAGATCCTAAAGAGATTCGGGATGATGGAATGCAAGGAATTGACCACACCTATGGCATCAAACTTGAAGCTATTGAGTGATGCTTCATCAGAGATAGTTGATGTCATGATGTATTGTCAGATGATTGGGTCCTTTATGTACCTAACGAACACGAGACCAGATATTGGCTTTGCTGTGAACACCTTGAGCCAATAATTGATAGATCCGAGACATGTTCATTTGACTGCTGCAAAGCATATTCTGAGGTACCTAAAGGGTACGGTTGATTATGGGCTCAAGTATAAGGCTGATCAAAAGATTAACCTGGAGGGTTATGTTGATTCAGATTGGGCATGCAGTTCCATCGATAGGAAGAGCACTTCAGGGTGTTTCTTCAGTATGGGGTCAGGTGTGATCTCATGGTTTAGCAGGAAGCAATCCTATGTGGCACTGAGTATAGCTGAAGCAGAGTATGTTGTAGCCTGTTCAGCTAGTTGTGAGGCAGTATGGCTGAGGAAGCTACTATCTGATTTGTTTGATCTCCAGTTAGATGCTACTTGTATATACTGTGACAACCAGAGCTATGTAAATTTGTCCGAGAATCCAGTATTCCATGACAAGTCGAAGCATATTGAGATCAAGTATCACTATATCAGGAATATGGTGCAGAGAGGAATAGTGAAGATCCAGTATGTTGCAATGGACGAACAGATAGCTGATGTGTTGACTAAGCCATTGGCTAAGGTGAAGTTTGAGTACTTCAGGGAGAAGCTTGGTGTTCTCCAGATCGAGGTTCCTCCAAAGAGGAAGTGATGTGTCCGTGCTATGCCATTCTGACATGGTGAGAGCATTGGTTCCTTCCATGATTAGATGTAAGTATAGTGCCATTCCAACATGGTGAGAGGATTGGTTCCTTCCATTGTCAGGTATATGTGGATGCCACATACATCATGAAAAAGGGTTGGCTCTGTGAAGGAACATCTAGTATGAAAAAGGACTAGCTCTGTGTAGCTAAGACATCCAACATGAAAAATGGCTGGCTCTGTGAAGACACATCTAGTATGAAAAAGGACTAGCTCTATGTAGATGACACATCCAGCATGAAAAAGGGCTGGCTCCATGGAGGCTCATCTAGTATGAAAAAGGAATAACTCTAAGTAGCTGACACATCTAGTATGAAAAAGGACCAGCTTTGTGTGTGGAAATTGAACCCAGTGGTAGATTAATTTTACTCACAACAATTATCAATTGAACATCCAAAATCACTCACAAAAGAGACTAAATAATGAGCTGAACACTAAACTGTATTGAATAAGTGTACAATAGACAACCCTGTAATATAATAGGTTTTTGCATTAAATAATTACATAGGAGATTCGAATGCATGAGGAGGCAATTCGAATCTAGTCAAAAGCAGGCTTACCAAAATTAAGCAAATCCCCCATAGGTGCAAAAAGCTGTTTCCAAATCAGTCATGGAGCTCACGAATTGGAAAAAGTTCTTAGGAAAGCTAAAGAGTTATGGAATGACAACTCATACATGCTTTTCCAAGAAAAAAGAGTGGAGGATGTAGAGGACAAAAAACTAGTTCACCTCACCTAGTCAAACTTTCCCAATTGCCTTAAAGCACTGAAAAAGTAGGAAATAAAGCAGAAAAAGAAGAAGGGCACCTAGGAGACCAGGAATAAAGAAGAATTGATTCCTTGAGGTTTCCCAAGTGTTACACGAGTCAAATTAGGCAATTTGGACCACTATGGATAGGTAAATGACAACTTGCATAAGGTGGGACACATGAACTAGGCAAATAAGACAAAAATAATTAAATTAATGTCTAAGGTAGCTAACTATGGGTTGATTATTCTAAAAACCCCCCTTAAGCCTGACTTATGAGTAATATATCAGAAAATTATAGGGCCTCGCAACAAGGCTTAGTCACCCTTTACATACTGCATGTCCATTTAAACAAGGAAAGAGGCAAAAACCACATGGGAAAATCCTCCCTTAAACATGGACTGTAAAACAAAATTTGGAAATCTTGTCTTCACTCATGCTTCACATCATGATCATCAATCCCTAGTAGTGATTTGAGATTGTTGAATGTATTCTCACAAAATGCTTTGGTGAAGATATCAGCTACTTGTTCTGAAGATGAACAGAAGAGTAGGTGAATGGTGCCATCATGCACAAGCTCTCTGATGTAGTGCATATGGATCTCAATGTGTTTGGCTCTCTGCTTCTGAACTGGATATTTGCAGATTCGAATGGTACTTTGGTTATCATAGTAGATGGTATTTGAGTACTCTGATTCGAAACCACACTCTCCAAGTAAACCCTGCAACCATAAACATTGAGTTGCTGCATTAACAACTCCTCTATACTCTGCTTCTGTAGATGAGAGTGCAATGGCACTCTGTTCCTTATTTGACCAGTTGATTGGCCCTTATACAAGCATGAACACATATCCTGATGTGGAAATTCTGTCTGTGCTATCACCTACCCAATCACTGTCAGTAAACCCAATCAAATCAAGATCAGATTTTGCTTTATAGAATATCCCATGTGTCCTTGTTCCCTGAACAAAGTTAAGGATCCTTTTGGATGATTTCCAATGGATCTCATGAGGCTGATCGATGTATCTAGAAGCCACACTTACTGCATAAGAAATATCAGGTCTAGTATGTGTAAGATACAACAAACAACCAATCAATTTCCTATACAGTGTATTGTTTACCATAGGTGAAGAATCGACTTCTTCCAGCTTCACTCCTGAAAGGAAAGGAGTCTTGCTTGGTTTGCAGTCCTTCATTCTGAATTTTTTCAGTAAGTCCAAGGCATATTTGGACTGGTGCATCTTGATTCCATCTTTGGTTTGAGCAATCTCAATCCCCAAGAATTGGATTAAGAGCCCCAAATCTGTCATGGAGAAGGCTTGGTTCATTGCACCCTTTAAGGAAGCAATCTCATCCTTTGCGCTTCCTGTAATGAGGAGGTCATCAACATATAACAAAATGATCATTCATGAACCATTAATTAACTTCAAATAGACATTTGGATCTGATTTTCACTGAACAAAATTCAGCGATAGCAAGAAGCTATCAATATTGGCATACCAAGCCCTGGGGGCTTACTTTAGCCCATACAATGACTTTCTCAACCTGGACACAAGAGAAGGGTTAGTAGAAAATCCTTGAGGCTTCTGTATATATATCTCTTCAGTGAGATCTCCATTCAGGAAGGCACATTTTACATCCATGTGATGTACCTCCCATTGCTTTGAGGCTGCAATGGCTAAGGCTAGCCTGATGCAGTCCATCTTTGCCACTGGTGCAAAGGTCTCATTGTAATCTATGCCATGAACTTGTGAGTAGCCCTTGGCTACCAATCTGGCCTTGTACTTTAGAGGTGAACCATCAGCATCAAATCTGGTCTTGTAGACCCACTTACACTGAACTAACTTCCTCCCTAGGGGAAGATCCACTAGCTCCCATGTGTTGCTCTTCTGGAGTGAGCTGAACTCTTCCTTCATGGCTGCTTGACATATTGGATCTACTTCTGCTTATTCATATGTTTGAGGGGATTATTCCACCATCAAATAGCATTTCTCAGCAAACATAGGATCCTTCATGCATAGACCACTCTCAAATTGAGATCTAGTCCTCCTTGGGTCATTGGGATCCCCAGCTAACTCTCCTGCTGCATGTAGTGTCTTGGCTGCCCATTTTGGCCTTTTAGGGATTTTAGGGGCTGCAATAAACTCATCACTATCAAAAATATCAGAATCAACATGTTCAACAAACTCTTCACTTACTTTCATAGGTTCAGGTGGTGAAGAGGTTTCTCCAACTTCCACTGCTGCAAGGGGTTCTTCTTGAAATTGAACACACCTTTCGATGAAGGATTTGTTTGTGCTCAAATTTATCAGTTTGTACCCTTTTGAATCTTCATAGTATCCAACAAATATACACTATTGGCTTTGGGGTTGCAAAGCCTTTCTCTTTTCTATTGGAATTCTAGCCCAAGCCCTTGAGCCAAAAATCCTGAAATGGGTCACATCTGGCTTGTGCCCAATCCATGATTCGAAAGGAGTCATACCATCAAGATGTTTATGAGGCACCCTATTCTAGATATAGGCTGCATAGTTGATAGCTTCAGACCAGTACTTTGGTGGAAAATTTTTGGCCTCCATCATGCATGTTTCCATCTCCTTCAGTGATCTATTCTTCCTCTCAGCAACACCATTCTGCTGTGGTGTGAAAGGGATATAATGTTGCATCTGAATACCTACATCTGCACAATAATTAATAAACTCATAATGGACATACTCACCACCATTGTCAGATCTCAGGACCTTGAGTTTCCTCCCAGACTGGTTTTCAACCAAAGCCTTAAAGACTTTGAAGAGGCCAAAAACTTTAGACTTGTGTTTTAGGAAGTAAACCCAGCAATACCTAGAAAATTCATCTATGAAATTCAATGCATATTTGGCCTAAATCATGGACATATGAAGGAATGGGCCAGCAACATCACTGTGGATCAGCTCGAGGGGTGCAGAGGTTCTCTCATGACTAGCTCTCTCAAATTTATGCTCTGGGTGTTTTCCTAGGATACAACCTTGGCAGACTCATTTGGAAAATTTGATCTTGGGAAACCCTATGACCATCTCTTTTTCACTAAGATCAGAAAGATACTTGTAATTTAGGTGGCCAAATCTTTCATGCCAAAACATGCTTGCTTCATTAGCATGAATCAGAAGAGCAGAGGGGTTTGAGTAGTGTAGGAAGTGTGAGAACATGTATACCTTCTGAGCATGATTCGAAATTCCTTTTGCAGTGACTTTACCACTTGAGATTTCCGTGATCTCAACTTCATGAGGGGAGAATATGACCTTATTTGGAGACCCAGTGTGAGTCATTTGGTACACTGATAAGAGATTGGAGGCAAGACCAGGAACATACAACACATTACTGAACTGACCATGATAAAGATCAATCCTCCCTTTGCCCAAAATTTCAGTGAGAGAGTCATCTCCCAGTACTATAGGTGGTCCCTTCGACATGTCAAGTGAGGAGAATGCCTCCTTGGTCGAAACCATGTGTCTTGAAGCTCCAGAATCAATGATAAAACTGGGTGAGCTTGATGTGCCAGCAACCAATGCACGAACTCTCTCTCTATCATCTGAACTTGATCCTCCTTCTCTCTTCTTTGAGCTTCCTGGATGGGAGATGCCATTCTTATCTAGGAGTTGGGTCAGCATGTCTATTTGCTTCTTCATACAAGAGCTTTCAGTGTGATTTCCCTTATTATAGTATGCGCACTTGCTCATTTTTCCTTTGTTTTTCTTCTTCTGGTTATTCTTCTTGGAACCTTGTGGCTCCTCTGGAGACTTGTTCTTGTATCTCTTTTTCTCAGGTGGATTTTTAGCTTTCTTTTTGCTTTTTGAATCCACCCTCTAATCTTCAGCAACCAGAGCTTGGTCTTTGGATGGTTTGATGGTGCCCATCATCACCAGCTTGTCTTGTTCTTGTGTGAGAGATTCCATGAAATCTGCAAGGCTAGGCATCTTCCAGGTTTGAGCTGTCAACTTTGTGGCATATAAGGTCGAAACAAACACTAAATAGTCAGGGCCAAGCTTCGAGAGAATGGCCAAGACCAGCTTATCATCCTTCTTTTTGATCCCACATTGTTTTAGCTGCAAAACAAGTGCTTTGAACTTGGAGAAATAGAGTTGCAGTGATTCAAAGCTATTTGGACTCAGGGAGATCAGTTCATTTTTTATTTGATGTCCCCTCATCTCATCTATATTTCCAGAAAGATTAGTAAGCTTCGCCCATACTTCATTCGGTGATGTCAATCCATCAATGTGGAAAAGAAGGTCTCTGGAAATACTCAGACACAAGAGACCATAGGCCTCATCCCTCCTGTTGTGCCATTTTATCTTCTCTGCAGCTACATTGGGCTCTGCTTCTATTGCCATAGTCACCCTGTAGAGGCCTTTTGCTCTCAACAGTATCTCCATCTCTGCTTTCCATTCAAAGAAATTGAAGGGATTCAAGATGATCTTCTGAGATTGATCCATAGCTTAGAAATTTGTCCCGGCTGTCGGTAGAGTGCTCCCAGTCACTGATGTCGAACCTGCAAAACAATTTTGAAGGATAGAAATCAATCTAAAATGGCTCTGATACCATGTGGAAATTGAACCCAGTGATAGATTAATTTTACTCACAACAATTATCAATTGAACATGCAAAATCACTCACAAAAGAGACTGAATAATGAGCTGAACACTAAACTGTATTGAATAAGTGTACAATATCCAAACCTATAACATAATAGGTTGCTGAATTATATAATTACATAGGAGATTCAAATGCATGAGGAGGCAATTCGAATCTAGTCAAAAGAAGGCTTACCAAAATTAAGCAAATCCCCCATAGGTGCAAAAAGCTGTTTCCAAATCAGTCATGGAGCTCACGAATTGGAAAAAGTGCTTAGGCAAGCTAAAGAGTGATGGAATGATGACTCATACATGATTTTCCAAGGAGAAAATAGTGGAGGATGTAGAGGACAAAAAACTAGTTCACCTCACCTAGTCAAACTTTCCCAATTGCCTTAAAGCACTGAAAAAGCACGCAATAAAGCAGAAAAATCAGAAGGGTGCCTAGGAGACCAGGAATAAAGAAGAATTGATTCCTTGAGGTTCCCCAAGTGCTACATGAGTTAAATTAGGCAATTTGGACCAATATGGATAGGTAAATGACAACTTGCATAAGGTGGGACACATGAACTAGGAAAATAAGACAAAAATAATTAAATTAATGTCTAAGGTAGCTAACTATGGGTTGATTATTCTAACACTGTGATGCCTCATTTGGTATGAAAAAGGACCATCTCTATGATGCCCTACCTAGTATGAAAAAGGACTAGCTCTGAGTAGCTTCCACACCTGGTATGAAAAAGGACCAGCTCTGTGATGCCTCATCTGGTATTAAAAAGGACCAGCTCTATGATGCCCTACCTAGTATGAAAAAGGACTAGCTCTGGGAAGGCTCATCTAGTATGAAAAAGGACTAGCTCTGGGAAGGCTCATCTAGTATGAAAAAGGACTAGCTCTGAGTAGCTGCCACATCTGGTATGAAAAAGGACCAGCTCTGTGATGCCTCATCTAGTATGAAAAAGGACCAGCTCTATGATGCCCTACCTAGTATAAAAAAGGACTAGCTCTGGGAAGGATCATCTAGTATGAAAAAGGACTAGCTCTGAGTAGCTGCCTCATCTGGTATGAAAAAGGACCATCTCTGAGATGATACATCCAGTATGAAAAAGGACTGGCTCTGTAGAGGTTTCGATGATGAGAAGAATCAAGAGATAGAACCTGTGATGATGCCCAGTGATGATCCAGATCGAGTGATGATGATCCAGATCCAGTGATGATGATCTAGCAGTGATGATCCAGATCGAGTGATGATCCAGATCCAGTGATGATACAGATCCAGTGATGATGCCTCATGATGATCTAGATCGGGTGATGATCCAGATCCAGTGATGATGTCCCATGATGATCCAGATCGAGAGATGATCCAGATCTGATGACCTGAAGATGACTTAAAGATGAAGATGACTTGAAGATGAAGATGACTTGAAGATGAATATGACTTGAAGACTCAGAAGACCTAAGATGCAGATGACGAGATGATCCAATTGATACAGAGAAGAAGACCAGTGCTAAAAATTGTGTCGAAAGAATACCTTCCTAGTTAAGAGGGAGTGTTGATGTATTTGTAACTTCAGAATGTATTCATCTATGTATCTTATGTATTGTAACCCGATGTTTATCTAGGATGTATCTATAATGTAATTGAGTCATGTTGTCATGCCTCGATGTTCCAATCGAGAGAATCAATAATGTAAATAAGTCATGTCAAGTCATAGTGGGTAACCCTCTGATTGTGTAAGGGTTAAAGTCCCCGCAGTTCCGGGGCACTAGGGTTATTAGACTCTCCAAGTAGAGGTCGGCCCTAGTAGTGTTTTAGTCATGCTGGGATTAGTATAAATAGAGATCTGGGATCTCTATTTAGCACACAAGTCATACACACTCAAGTGTAGCGCATAGTTGAGGAAGGAGAAGTTACTGGGGCTAGACAGGAAGAAGATTACTGCTGTTGGGAGATCACTTACTGTTTTGGGGCTGTTACTGTTTTGATGCCGATTCTATCTCTGGGAAGTTGAGGGGGTTTTCCATTTATGGTTTCGCCGAGGATAAACACTGTGTTCATTGTCTCTTGTGTTTGATCGATGTGCTTGTTATTCTCTCAGTAAAGATCCTAATATAATGATATCTTAATAATGAAATTCTAACATATTTCTCGATTCCAATAACCTCATAAGGAACATCCCTGGAACGCTTACAACTCTGAGCAAGATCCAACTCCTTGTCCTCTCTAGCAACAAGCTTAATGGTACAATTCCTATAGAAATAGGAAATCTTCAATCTCTTCGAGACTTGAGTTTAGATGATAATAACTTAACTGGGCATATTCCAGATAGCATAATCCACTTAAACTTTCTCAGTAATTTAGATATTAGTGTTAATAATGCTTTTGGCAATATTCCTTATAATATTGGTGGATTGGTTTTATTAGAAAATTTAATATTATCAGGAAACAAATTAATTGGACAAATTCCTAAAACGGTAGGAAAACTTAAATTTATCCAAATTATAGATATATCTAACCATAATATTTTTGATAATATTTCTAATATCCTTAAAAGTGTAGAAACGTGTAAAAATCTCACTCAGTTATATATATCCAATAACAATATTTTTGGGAGTATTCCTAAAACTATTGGCAAGCTCAATTATCTCAATACAATACATATATCTAATAACAATATCTCTGGCAGTCTTCCTAAATCTATAGGAAAACTTAAGTTTCTCTATCATCTAGATATATCTCATAACAAGATTTCTGGGAGTATATGTCATATTTTGAGTGGATTGGATTCAGTTGAATTTTTATCTCTATCATAAAAATTGCTTACTGGAAATCTTACCAGTATAGAGTTTCCACAGAATTTGCATTACTTCTCAGTGCACTCCAACTATTTCTTTGGGACTCTACCATCATCTTTGGCCAACACCTCTTGTCTATTGTTGGATTTAAGGAAAAACCAGTTAGAAGGTGAGATTCCTGAACACATTGGAATCTTTTAGGGTGAATCCACGGACCTAGGTAACACTTTTTGGCAAGCACATTTCGGCAAAAATAGAAAAACGCACCTCGGTCGAGGGCTTGTTAAGACCTCGACCGAGGTCTTAATACCTCGACCGAGGTTTTATTAAGCCCTCGACCGAGGTATCTAAATACCTCGGTCGAGGTATTTAAATACCTCAACCGAGGTATTGCGGGATTTACAAACCCTCGGTCGAGGTATTTAAATACCTCGACCGAGGTATTGCGGGATTTACAAACCCTCGGTCGAGATATTTAAATACCTCGACCGAGGTATTTAGATACCTCAGTCGAGGTTCATACTTCGGTCGAGGGCTT
>LPNX010361800.1:280395-310082 GCA_001517045.1 Pseudotsuga menziesii | reverse complement strand
TGTGGTCACTTTCGAAAAATAATAAATAATTGTATAATGCGAGAAAAATTAACAAAAAAATATGCACATCACACTGCATTTTATGTAGATCATGCTCATACATATATATTTTTAAAATTATTAATGCAAGATTGAATTACTCTACATGGACACGAGCCACTTATTAGCTTCTTCAAATTTTTAAGGTCACACAGTTCATTAAATGCAAAAATTCACACATTAAATGACATCGGAATATTTAAAAAAAAATATCACTATGAAGCCAACATAATATTCTACAATTTGTTTTTTTACTGCAAGTCAAAATTCACATGGCATATATGCGTTTTGAGGGCTTCTATCTAGCACATGAGTAAAAAATCAGGTTTTCATCGCCAAATTTGGCCAAAAATTGTTACCCATCTTCATGGAATCACCCTTAAAGACTTAAAGGTGTTAATTATTGCTTATAATAAGTTCCATGGCTTTATACTTCGATCAATAAAAAATCTCACCATGTTGCAAGTGTTGGATTTATCCAACAACAAATTCGGTGGAAGAATACCATTTGATTTTCACAGATTACAGGGATTTAGAGTCAATGCATCTTCAGAATATATTTATTATGGAATACCATCAAATATCAGGATTTTCATCAAAGGAGTTGAGTATACTCTCGAATATGTGCTTGCAACAAATGCAATAATGGACTTATCCAATAATAATCTTATAGGAGAAATACCTGCAAGCATAGGAAATTTGAGTAGCCTGCGCTTATTGAATTTGTCTGGAAACCATTTGGAAGGGAGGATACCTACATCACTCAATAATATATCTACTTTGGAACAAATGGACTTGGATAGAAATAATTTTAGTGGAGCGATTCCTCAAGAGCTCTCTAATTTATCAATGTTGGAGGTTCTTGATGTTTCATCTAATAGCCTATGTGGACCAATCCCAACAGGGACAGTTTTCCACTTTCATTGTAGCATCATTTCAAAAGAACAAGTGCTTATGGCCCGGTGTCCTTTAGATCCATGCAATGGAAATAAAAGACCATTGAGAAAAGATAATAATGGTAAGAGTGGTAAGCCTTAATAATGTCAAAAAGTCTTGGCCAAGTCATGTTGATGAAAATATGTCATTATTAACATTAGGTATGGGATTTGGGATTGGATTTGGAGGAGTGGTTGCTATGTTTATGTTGTGGGAGAGAGCTAAGCATTGGGTGTTGTGTTTACCCCACAAGAAATCAATTTTTTTTTATGGACAGTATAGATTCCCTGCATAATAAAAGTGAAGATGTTCCATTTCATATTTGATTATGTGAAAATATATATATATAGTAAATGCCAATTAGATCCAATTTGGATAATTAAGAGGAGAAACACTATTCTCCTAGCTTAAGTTCAAATATATTTATAACATATATTCTTTTTTATATACCAATTGTTCATTAGATTGAATCTTTTAAATAAGTTTAAATCTCATTTATAACATGTTTTCTTTATATACCAATTGCAGATTGGCTGATTAAACTTTTTCTTATGGTATTTTATTTTTGATTTGTTATATTTTTTTATCAATTTTTTTATAAAATATTAATACGTTGATAATTTTTTATTAAATTTAGTTTACATGTAATTCAACTACTTTACCTTGACCATTACTAAACTAACTCTAATTTGTATGACTTGCTTTTTCTTTATTAAAGTTTCCATAAAACATTGTTTGAATGGTTAAAATTCTTAATTAGTAAAAATGAAATATAGCACATATCCTTTTTGTATCTGCTTTTAAAACTTGACTTTGACAATTATATATATAATATATTTAATTGTCTCATATATTTATGTTATTAAATTCTTAAACAAATAATTTGATGATGATTAACGTTCACTGATAATACTTGGTTTATTTTAAAATATTATTCGTGTGCAAGAAAAGCTTGCAAAGAAGCTTTCCAAGCTCACTATGGTTTTGGCAAGTTAGGAAGTTACGGTTTACCAGACCTTAAGAAGGATAATACTTGGTTTACTTTAAAATCTTGTTCCTATGCTTAAAAAGTTTGCCAAGAAGCTTTCCAAGCTTAGTATGCGTTTGGCAAGTTAGGAGGTTGTAAAGGTTTGTATTGTAACAAATACTATGAAACATAGATCTAATGTGGATGTAAGAAGGGCACTCTAAGAGAGAGTGATTTTCATCCTCAACATTCATAAACTCACACAGATGACAAACCCTTTCCACCCATGGAGTTTAAGGAATAAACCAACGCCCTGTTTCACTTTGGAGTATACCTTTTTATTTTCTAATATTAAGGTATAAGGTTTTAAGCATTGTTGATATATGTTTTAAATTATGGTTGTGCTTTTAACTTATACATATAAAATAAATATTCTTTTATTTATTTTAATGAAACATTTTTTATAAGAATATTGAACATTAATATAAACAATTAGATTTTCCTTAATATAAGATCTTTAAAGTATTGACAAGATTTATATTTTAATTTTTTTAAGAGAATTAAAATAGGTTTAAGTAGCTTTGATTTTCAATAAAGATAGATTAAATTAAAATATAATGTTTTTTGTAAAAAAGAAAATTATGAATTTGATAGATAAAAATTATATTTTTTTATTAAAAAAATTATTACTAATTTTAATTTAAATATTACCATAATATTTTGACATACTCTTATTCAACTAGTGAATGCAAATCTTATCACTTAAGGAGATCATAGTAACAAAATACTCATAGTATTAAAAATTCATTTCAAAATTTTCAAAGTATAACTAATAACATTATTATGCACTTTAAAATTTATAAACAATAAATAACAAGAGCCACAAGGTAGAAATGTATCTACATATTACTCATTCAAAACATTTTACCCTAGCATAACATCAATGGGAAGGGAAGGTAAAATGTGGGTAAAGATTTTCTCTCTAAAATGTTTTAATGAAGCATCATTAAATGATAAAAGAATGACATATAAGGACATCCATTTGCACATTGCAAATTGTTCTATTTAATCACAATGCATTATTTAAAGAGGGTAGCCAAATTGGCATCGATTTTCCTCTTCTGAAAGGATTTTTCAAGGAGAGTGCCTACCCAATTCATCTTTCCCACACCAAAACTCAAAAACACAAAATTGTTAATTATGGGTATAGATTTTCCTCTTTAATTCACTTTAAGTGAGTTAGAGATAGGGAAATATTAGGTATTGATTTTCATCTGCACGATGCGATGCTAAAACTCTATACATGTAACAACCATGCAAATCAATCTGTCTATTGATATTTACAATGTAAAAACAAGGAAAACTCTAGGGATCAAAATCAGAATGCAATTTGATTTAGCCACGCATATATATAATGCAAGGATGATACAAACTGTGGGAATCAAACATTGCATGTTTCTCCATCTATTCTTGGTTGCAACTAAAAAAATGAGTTCACAATAAATATAATATTCTACACCATCCTACATGATACTTCTATCAATTTCCCAACTTAGTACAAGAACATTTTACTAATAGATGCTACATATGTATAAATGAGCTACAATTGGAACTATGATAAATAATTATAAAAAAGGTATTCAATTATATAAAGTGAAAACTAAATTATATATAACTAAATTTTACTAAAATGCATGCTTTATTGTTTTTCCAAGCAATAGATTAACTATTTGAATAATTTCATAGGCGGTTCTCGTTTATCTAATGTATTATATGAGAAGTTATGTAGTGCTTTAATATATCTATATATATATATATATATATATATATATATATATATATATATATATATATAGATATATAGATAGATAGATAGATAGATATAGTTTGTTAGGTAATTTTAATTCAAAATGATCTATAATATTCAAGAACTTAAGATGAAATGCCAATAATTATGTTAGGTAATGTTAATTCAAATTGATCTATAATATGCAAAAGCACGTGACTAGCAACAAAATTGGAAAGTGAGATTCACATTTGAATTTAAACAACAATTTTGGCCATCTCAAATGTTTCTAGCTATCCAAAAACATGGAATTAGAAGATCTAGAATAAAGAGAAAGAACAAACCAAATTCAAATATTTTTTATGTCTTCATGCAACTTTGAAACAATAATTAAGTCAGTGATTTATCTAGCTTTCATTTTACAAATTTTCTTTGTTTCTTATTATGTTTTTTTTTCCTGAGTGTGGATAGAATTCAATTCATGCTCCATTTGTGCATCTTGAAATATTATATCAATTTGTCAAAATTCAAAACAACAAAGCAAAATAGTCACTTGGAAGAACCTTTTGTGATGGCTTGTAACAAAAAAGAACAATTTTCTATGTTTCATGAATTATGAGTTCCTAAGAACATTAAGGGACTTTAAGAACTCAAGTGAAAATCCTAGATCCGATAGAAGAACATGTATCAATGTAAGTTCTAATAAAATTGTGATATCAAGTAAAAAAGCTATATTTCCTAAAATGAAAGTCTCATGCGAGAATATAACAGTTCTAAAATTTTAAAAGAAAGCTACAATTTTTCTTTTTTGGTGGTCAAAGTTTCTTGATTTCAACAATACTACTGTCTACTATTGAGGTGAAGAACCCTTGATGGTACAGTCTTCGTAAATGAAACATTGCAGATGAAATTCTTTTTGAGTAATCCTCAGAGGATATTTTAGAGATGTTGGACAACATTCTTTGAGTCGTAGATTGCATACAGTGCATTTTATCATGCCTTTATTTGTTTCCAAAGTGCATTCCACTCTATGTTCGTATTTGATTTTTGTTTCTTGTTTGCAAGATGCATAATCTGATGAACTCTGGACCATTGGTTCATCACATTTGTTGCAAATTCGTTGAAATGGAGGTGTGAATACTTTTTTGTTGTTGTTTTTAACAGGCCTTGTATCTGCATAAACTGATTGTATATACTATTTGGGCATACTAATTTAAGGTACCAAATCGATTCAATCAAACAAAGGAATTTATAGAAGATTGAGACCGAGACCTAACATTTGAGTCATGTTGATGACCTACATAAAAGGTGGTAAAATAAAAGGTAGTAGTCTCACTTACATATATAATACAAGTGCATATCTGGTTTAATTCATTCGATATAAAGGCCTCACAACAACTAACCCAATAATGTATTGAGTTTTAGGTGATTCATATCCAAACCTAGTTATTAACCTTTATGATTCAACTCGCTCAAGGCTTCCTTTATCCTTAAAGTTACATAACCTACATAGCTTCCACCTCACTTGCTCTATATATTAGGCCACCTATCTACATGATTGTGAAGAATATAAAGACCGTCGAGTTTCAAAATCACAAGATGGATTTGACAGTTAATCAGTAAATGTTCATTTGCATAAGAGAATCAACACCTATGGGTGATAGTAAATAAAACCAACTAAATATGGGTCTCAAAGCTTCCCATTGATACTAGTGATAAATATAGTTAGGCCTAGAGATTTTTGACTAGCGATACTATTGTGGGCCCTTCCCATTTAAGGTATTGTCTTTAAATATCTGGTATCTAATGCCCACATATCTCATCAATTAGGCAGACCACCACTTGATGCATCAAGTAATGTTCTCACATATTCAAAGTTTGTACTATAGTGGAAAATTTTAGGTCATGACTAACATATTGTTTCTCATATTCCTTTAGTTTTCATGATGCATAACACATGGCATGGTTACATTGCATAAGAACTCCATCAATTTCTTTAATGCAAGCATTCATGCACATAAAAAAATATTTATTTGGGTCTACAATTTTTACAATTGGAGCTCTAGAGATTATTTTCAATTATTTCCAAGCTTCACATTGTTGGAACCATTTGAACTTCTTCCCTTTCTTTTGCAAGTAGGTCATATGATATGAAAAACTTACAAAAACCATTGATAAACCTTTTGTAATATCCAACAAGATTCATAAATGATCTCACATCTATTACATTTTGGTGCAACACCAGGTATTGCTAGTTCTTCACATCTCTAGGTCTTCTAGAGACACATATTCGATTGGTGTTAGTTGAATAGAATAATCGACAACCGAGTTGACTCAGTGGTTGAATAATGGGTCGATCAGGATCTCAACTTTTTAGAATATCCAACCAATGGACAAGTCGACTAACTAACCCATAGATTGGGCCATAGGTCAAGATTGTAGACTATGGTGCAAACTCCAAGAAAACCATTATGTGCAACTACCCAAGTATCTGGACATAATATTTGTCACTTCAAGGGAGTTGGTTACATCTTGTATCTTTAAATGAGTGATCACCTTCTATGATATGTAATGTAATAATTGAAGTGTATATGTTGTGTGAAGTGTGCAATGCATTTCTATGTATTTTCATTATGTGTTTAAGTGTTGAATGGTGTCTTTAGACACCACCTCTTCTTGGAATTTCTTAATCTTATTAATGTGTTATGTATAAACTCCTAATTTTCTACAACATGGTATAAGAGCTATTGGTTTGAGACACATCCTATTTTCTACAAGTTTGTTATGTAGAGCAAGAAAGAGTTGATCTCTCCGAATCCTGTATTCTTTGATAATATTGAGGACTATTTGGCATGAATCAAGGAATTGCAACAAAAATTGGAAGAACAAGGGAAGGATTTATTGAAGAAATATTGAACACTCATTGAATTGATCCTCATGAACCTAAAGACTCCTTATGATGTACTTTGTTTGACATTCTTTTCTATTTTGGATCCCTAGAAAGGAGATGGTAAGGACTATACCATCGAATCCTTCTATAATTTGTTGATTAGAGCACATGAGAAACTGATTGATGAAGGGAAACTAAGATTTACTTAGTAGGATCATTTTCTAAAGATAAAAGGTTGATAGAACTACACAGAAGAATTATATATATATATATATATTTAGAGAATTAAAATAGGTTTAAGTAGCTTTATTTTTCAATAAAGATAGATTAAATTAAAATAAATGTTGTTTGCACATAAAATTTATAAAAAAAGGTAGGTAGAAATTATAATTTTTCATTAAATAAATTATTACTACTTTTAATTTAAATATCATACATAGTATTTTCAGATACTCATTTTTTAACTAGTGAATGCAAATCTTCTATCTGATTAAGGAGATCATGGTAATACTCGTAGTATTAAAAATTCATTTCGAAATTTTCAAAGTATAACTAATAACATAATCATGCACTTTAAAATCTACAGACGATAAATAACAAGAGACACAAGGTGGAAATATCTCTACATATTACTCATTCAAAATAGTTTACCCTAGCATAACAACAATGGGAAGGGAAGGTCAAATGTGAGTAAATATTTTCTCTCTGAAATGTTTTAATTAAGAATCTTTTAATGAGAAGAGAATGTCATATATGGACATCCATTTTCACATTGCAATTTTTTCTATTTAATCACAATGCATGAAAGATAGTAGCCAAAGTGGCATTGATTTTCCTCTTCCAAAAACAATTTTCAAGGAAAGTGCCTAACCAATTCCACTTGCCCACACCAAAACTCAACGACACAATTTTTTTTATTATGGGCATAGATTTTCCTTTTCAATTCTCTTTAAGTGAGTTAGAGATAGGGAAATTTCAGGCATTGATTTTCATGTGCACGATTGAAATACTAAACTCTAGACATGTAACAACCATGCAAATCAATCTATCCATTAATATTTACAATGCAAAAATAAGGAAAACTCTAAGGATCAAACTCAGCATGCAAACTGATTTAGTTGCATATTTATAAGGCAAGGATGATGCAAACCGTGACCATCAAACATTGCATGTTTTTCCATCTATGCTTGGATGCAACTAAAAAATGAGTTCACAATCAATATAATATTCTACACGATCCTACATAATACTTCTATCAGCTGATCAACTTCAGTACAAGAAACACATGTTACTAATAAATGATACGTATGTACATAAAATGTAGTAAGTCCAAAATGAACTACAATTGGAAATATGATAAATAATTATCGAAAAGGTCCTCAATTATATAAAGCAAGAAACAAAATTATATAAAGCTAAATTTTACTAAAATGCATGCTTTATCATTTTCCCAAGCAATAGATTAGCTATTTGAATAATTTCATAGGTGGTTCTCATTTATCTAATTTATTATATGAGCAATAGGTGCTCTCTCTCTAATTTATTATTTGATGAACTTTGGACCATTGGTTGATCACAATTGTTGCAAATTCGTTGAAATGGATGTGTGAATACCTTTTTTTGCTTTCAACATGCCTTGTATCTGCATAAACTTATTGTATTTACTATTTGGGCATAATAATTGAAGGTACCAAATCGATTCAATCAAACAAAGGAATTTATAGAAGATTGAGATTGAAACCTAAGATTTGAGTCATATTGATGATCGATATAAAAGGTAGTAAAAGAAAATGTAGTAGTCTCACTTTCATAGAATACAAGTGCATATCTAGATTAATTCATTCGATATAAATGCCTCACAACAATTAACCCAATAATGTATTGATTATTAGGTGATTCATATCCAAATATAGTTATTAACCTTTATGATTAAACTAGCCCAAGACTTCCTTTAGCGTTATTTAACATAACCTACATAGCTTCCACCTTGCTTGCTCTATATATTAGGCCACCTATTTACACTATTGTGAAGAATATAAAGATGTATTTGATAGTTTTAATTAATAAAAGTTCATTGGTATAAGAGAATCAACACCTATGGGTGATAGTTAATAAAAGCAACTAAATATGGGTCTCAAAACTTTCCATTGAGACTAGTGACCAATATAGTTAGATCTAAAGATTTGAGACCAGTGATACTATTATGGGCCCTTCACATTTAAGGTACTGACTTTAAATATGGTGAATCTACCATCCACCTATCTCATAAATTAAGCAAACCACCACTCGATGCATAAAGTAATGTTCTCACATATTCAATGTTTGTGCTATAGTGGCAAGTTTTAGGTCATAAGTAACATATTGTTTCTCATTTTCCTTCAGTTTTCATGACGCATAGCAAATGGCATGGTTATCTTACATAAGAATTGCATCGATTTCTTTAATGAAAGCATTCATGCACATAAACAATATTTATTTGTGTCTACAATTTTTACAATTGGAGCACTAGAAATTATTTTCAATTATTTCCAAGCTTTGCTCACATTGTTGGAACCATTTGAACTTCTTCCCTTTCTTTTGCAAGTAGGTCATGGGATATGAAATCTTGGAAAATTCATTGTTAAACCTTTTGTAATATCCAACAAGATTCATAAATGATCTCACATATATTAAATTTTATTGGAACACCAAGAATTTCTAGTTCATCACATCTCTATATCTTCTAGAGACATATATTCTATTGGTTTTAGTTGAGTAGAAGAATTGACTAATGCAATGACTAGGTGGTAAAATAATGGGCCTATTAGGATCTCAAATTTTTAGACTATTGGACCAATGAATGAGTCGGATAAATGACCAATAGATTGGGCCATTGGTAAATATTATCGACTATGGTGCAGATTCCAAGAAAACCATTATGTGTGATTAGCCAAGTATGTAGCTACGATCTTTCTCACTTCAAAGAAGTTGGTTACATATTGGATCTATAAATAAGCGATCAATTTTTGTGATATGTAATGTAATAATTAGATTTTATATGTTGTGTGAAGTGTGCAATGCATTTATATGTATTGTTATTATGTGGTTAAGTGTTGAATGGTGTAATTAGACATCACCTCTTCTTGGAATTTCTTAATCTTGTTGATCTTTGTTATGAATAAACTTCAAATTTTCTTCAACATGGTATCAGAGCTATTGGTATGAGACACATCCTATTTTCTACAAGTTTGTTTGAGGTGTCAATTTGACATGCTCTATTGAGTCAGGTCTATTTGTGACTATCTCTAGGTTAAGACTAGCATATTGTATTAGGGTTAGAGTAGTATATAAGTATAATGGATACCAAGAGAGAGTATGTGACCTTGAATGATCATAACTATGGAATATGGGAACAAGATATGGAAAACGTATTGTAAAATAAGGCTTTATGGAATTTTACCAAGACCACGATCCTATATCAAAATGATGACCAACATAAGTTTTTTCTCAATGAGAATAAGGATGAGGTTTTAGGGGTGATTACTACCTACATTTTAAGGAATATTTTCTTTCATATATGTGGAATTATCTTACCTCCTAGGGTATATAAGAAACTAAATGTTTTGTTTGACATCGTTCTTGAATGTGAAATCATGTAGATCGAGAAGAGTTGATATCTCTAGATCCTTTGTTCTTTGATGGGATTGAGGACTATTTGGCATGACTCAAGTGATTAAAAATAAAATTGGAAGAACGAGGGAAGGGTTTATTGAAGAAATATTAAAAACTCATTGAACTGATCCTCATGAACCTAAAGACTCCTTATGATGTATTTTGTTCGACATTTTGTTCTATTTTGGATCCCTAGAAAAAAGACGGTAAGGACTATACCCATGAATCCTTATATTGTTTCTTGATTAGAGCACATGAGAAATAGCTTGATGAAGTGAAACTAATATTTAGGTAATAGAACCATATGTATAAGTATTTCTACTAGAATACCAATGATATGGAAGAAAAGGTCAAGAAACTTCAAGCATGCATGTTAACTGGAAAATCCAACAATGCTCAACAAGGTATGATAGATAATTTTACATTTTTTGTTAGCGCTTCATGCACTACATGATCACACTACTCAGTGTGAGTGTATATTTGATTCTAGTTGTACACATGATATGGATAAATTTGATTCTCTTTTTTCTTCCTTAGGTGAAGTTGCAAAGAGAAAAAAAATTGTAGAAAATGATTATACACTTACTGGATCTGGTTGTGGTAATATTGAATGTCAAAATGGCGTGATTATAAATGTGTCATTTCCCCTGCCTTAGTGTAAATCTATTTCTGTACCTCAACTTACTCAAACTAGAAAGAAGGTTGAATTTTGGTTAGGTTAGTTCATTGTGAATGATGTACATAATTGGGAAATTGTTGTTGTAGGGTTTCTTGATATGAAATACAAATGTACATTTTCTATGATACTCCCAAAATAAATACATGAATGACTAATCTCATTTATCTAATCAGTGACCACAACAGAACTTGGCATGAATGACTTGGACATTTTAATTTCCAAATCTTGAAATTGATGGTGAAACATGGCATGGTTACTAGACTACCTAGGATTGTTCCACCTAGTGGAGTGTGTGAAGGGTGTGTACTTGGAAAGAATCATCAAGATCCATTTGAGATTATAAAGGTATGGAGAGAAAAATATCGCTTGGAACTTGTATATTGCGGCCTTTGTTACATTAACAAACCATCACTAGCAGGTGCAAGGTACATTTTGGTCTTCATTGATGATTTTTTTAGGTACACTTGGGTATATTTCTTGAATAATAAGAGGTATGTCTTTAAAAATTTCGATGAATTTAAGGTATTAGGTAGAAACCAATGCAGGTGACCAATGAAATGTATGATATTAGAAAATGGCAGAGACTATGTGGGTATAACTTTTGAAGGATATATGTCATAGAATGAAATGTCTTGGAAGAGATCGATAACACACACACCTCAACAAAATCAATTAGAAAAAATGAAAAATGGACTTTGTTCAAGACTACACATTGCTTTCTTTAGGACAACGACTTTTTACTATATTTTGGGTAGAAGTTGTTTATTGCTCAAACTATCTGCTAAATTGTGTTATGACCCAAGTAATTCTTAACATGACTCCTATCAAGAAATGGAGTGGAAGAAAACCTTTTGTCAACCACCTCATAGCGTTTGATTATATTGCATGTGCACATATATGATAACACTATACAAAGAAGTTGGATGCAAATATTCATGCTTGCATCATGTTGACCTATTATGAAGAATCAAAATCCGTTTGAACGTTTGATTTGTTTGACCTATTCCTCTGACTATAGGAAATCGCTCTCCCCTCAATCTTTTATGTTTGGATGAACTCCAATTGTCAGGTAATATACCTCCTTAGCTGGGTAATTTAAAATAGCTTACCAAACTATCTATTGTCCCATATGTTTGTGCATGTTCTTGTTCTATTCCTAGTGCAAGTGACTGTGACTGTGATTCTACTTGTCCTGTCATTTCAGGTTCTATTCCTTTCAAAATAGGAAACTATAGTGAACTCACCTCTCTAAACCTAAAAGACAATATCCTCATAGGGATCATCCCTAGAACCCTTACAACTTTGAAAAAGATCCAATTCATCGACCTCTTGAGTAACAAGATTACAAGTAAAATTCCTAAAGAAAAAGGAAATTGTAGCGAACTCACCTCTCTAACTCTCTATTCCATTATGCTCACAGGGAACATCATTGGAATTCTTACAACATTTAGCAAGCTCCGATCCCCTTTCCTCTCTGTAAACAAGATTACTAGTACAATTTTTAATGAAATAGGAAAGCTCCAATCTCTTCGAGTGAAGTAGACAAAGACTTCTAAACCCACATGATTCACATTTTAACCCACATTGAAAATGATAATTGATATATATGATGATTTTTTACAATAATGGAGATAACTTTTTATAGGTTACTACACAGCGCTTGATGAATTGGTGTGATTCTATGTTAATTCACTAACTCTATATTTAATATTTAAAAAAATGGTTTATAATTATTTAAATAGATAACATTGCCGCCGTCTTTTAGAATGCTTTGTCCTCAAAGCAAGGGTAAGGATGGGTATTGTTGACAAAACTGTTCTGTCTCCCATGATGCGTCTTCTTCTGGAAAATTATTCCACCTAATGAGATATTCCTTGAGTGTTCGAGAATGGAGTTTTCTTTCTCAGGTTGCAATGATTGCCTCAGGTTCCTAAGTGACCCATCCTTCTTTCGTACTAGTACTACTGGTGCAACATAAGGAATCCGACTTTATTTAATCACTCCACACTTCAATAAATCATAGATTAGTCTTTCAATCTCTGTCTTATGATGGCGTGGGTACCTATAGGGTTTAACATTGACAGGGCTTAATCCAGACTTGATTTCGATGACATGCTCGATGTTCCTTTCTACTGGTAACTCCATGGGAAGGTCTTAGAATACTTGTTTGTATTTTTGGATTAATACTTGGATCTCTGGATGGCCTGGTTTAACTACTTCTGAATTTAATAATTCCATCTTCTGGCATTGTACGACATACGCTGCTGCTCCCTTTCGAATTAGCTTCTCCATTTTGTGGGAGTGACACAATTTGTGTGTGAGGGGTTTGGAACCCATATAATTTGTATCTTTCTCCTTGCCATTTAAATCTTATAAAGTGTTCTTGGTGGTTTGCTGAGTAGGTACCTAGTGTTTGCAACCACTGAATTCCCAATATTGCATCAACTCCTCCTAAGGGTACTGTGTAAAATTCTCACTCAAGGTTATAGTCTTGTATTTGCAGCTTAGCTTTGTGGCATTTTCCCACTTTTTTGATCTTCTTTCCATCTGCTACCATTACCTTCATGTTGGGTACTGGATATATGAAAATGTTAATCCTCTTGGAAACATTTACGTCGATGAAGTTATGGGTACTTCCTATGTCGAATAGGATGACAACATTATTATTATTTATATGCTCTTTAAGTTTTAATGTCTGTGGTTGGTGTATTCCTGTTATGGATGAAATTTATATCTTGGGCATTTCTTCATCTTCTGAATCTCATGGAGGATTCTGGATGTCACTTGTTTCTTCTATGTCAGATTCCTCACTATCTGACTTGTCTTCCTCTTCTGCTTCACATTGATATAAGTTCTTGGTGGTCTCTTTTTTCAAACATCTGTGTCTTGGGTCCCACTTCTCTCCGCAATATTTACACTTCCCTTCTTTCATTCTCTGGACCTCTAAAGTGGTTTTTTTGTCATTTATTAGATGCAGTGGCTGGTATTTGGTGTTAGTATTTGGTATTTTGAATGGACCTCCGATCTTTGTCATGGTTCTTGTTCCACATATTTTTCAATTTTTCCTCATAGTTTTTTTCCTTGCGTCTCGCTTTGTAAAAGGTTGATACATTTAATAGTTCTAGTTCATCTCTAATATATGGTTTTAGTCCGTACACATAAGTCTGGAGGCATTGACTGTTTGTGAGTTCTTGCACATGTGTTGCTAGAGCTTCCCATTTGTCAGTGTATTCATCAATGTCACCTTTTTTCTCTAGTCTACTGTGTTTTGTGAAGAAGTCCTTTTCTTTTAAATCTTCAAACCTCTTAAAGAAATCATTTTTGAATGTTTTCCACTTGCACTTAGTTGTCTATGTTGTAGCCTTCCACCACATGTACCATTTGTAAGCCCGATCTTATAGTTGCATTGAGGCATATTTTATCATTTCTTCGTCAGTTGTGATATTGTGTACGGAAAAAAAAATTATTTTGCTTTGTTGATCCATGCCAAGCTCCGTTTTGTGTCACCATTGAATTTTGACAATTCTAACTTGGGTTTCATTTGATATCCACTTCTTGGAGGAGAGAGCGATTGTTCATGGTTTGGAGAGTGATTGTGATCGGACTCTTATTGTGGAATATCTCTTCTGGGAGGAATTCTCTTATGATGACTTGAATTTGAGTATGGTTGGTCTTCCTTTGACCCCTTGCCAACTAATGTGGTGATTGTTTCTTCCAAATGATGCTCGAGTTTGCTTAACCCAGATTCGAACAATATTGTGATGTCCCTTTTTACTCCTTCCATCTCTCAATATACTACTTCGTTGACTTCTTTTTTGATAGTCTCTAATAATTCGATTTTGCTTTTGTGTAGTTCTCCTTTGATTTGGTTGAGTATTGAGTGTAAACCCTCAATATTTTTAGAACCTTGGGCTTGGTTAAGCTCTAATTTTTCCATTCTTTCTTTAATTTCATTCATTTCTGCCATTTTTCTTGTGCAGGGAGGAATTTTGTTTTATTAAGAATGGTGAGATATATATATATATATATTAAAGATGGTGAGGTTTAAGGAATGATAATTAATTATTATATAATAAAACAAAAAATTGAACTATTATAAATATATTATAATAATTCAAATCAAAGCAAAACCTGCCTTGAAGTTGAAAAACAAAACCATGTGTTTGTTTTACTTTATCTTTTCTTTTCTTTTTTTACTTTTTTTTTTCCTTTCTTTTGTTTTTTTCCTTTTTTTTTTCTTCTTTTATGTTTTCCTTTTTACTTTTTTTCTCTCTTTTCTTTTCTATACCTGTTTTTTCTTTTTTTCGTTTGTTTTTTTGGACAATATCCTATATTTTACGAAAACCCTAAAAACTAAATTTACACAAAGTATAAAAACNTATATATGATGATTTTTTACAATAATGGAGATAACCTTTTATAGGTTAATACATAGCGCTTAATGAGTTGGTGTGACTTTACGTTAATTCACTAACTCTATATTTAATATTTAAAACAATGGTTTATAATTATTTAGATACATTACATCGAGACTTGGGATTAAGTTATAATGACTTAAGTGGGAATATTCTTGATAACAGAAGCCACCTAAAGTTTCTCCATAATTTAAATATTAGTTTCAATAATGTTTTCAGAAATATTCCTTATAATATTGGTGGACTCGTTTTATTAGAAATTTTAATATTATCAACAAACAAGTTAATTGGACAAATTCCTAAAACTATAGGAAAACTTAAATTTATTCATATGATAGATATATCTAACAACAATATCTCTGGTAATATTCTTAAAATTGTAGGAAAATGTAAAGGTCCTGCTAACTTACATATATATCCAATAACAATATTTTTGTGAATATTCCTAAAACCATTGGAAATCTCAAAAATATTGTAAAGATAGATATATCTAATAATGATATCTCTCGTAGTATTCCTAAAGCCATAGGAAAGCTTAAGTATCTCAATTATCTAGATATATCTCATAATAAGATTTCTGGGAGTATATGTGACATTTTTAGTGGATTGGATTCACTTGAAATTTTATCTCTATCAGAAAACTTGCTTAGTGGAAATCTTAGCAATATGGAGTTTCCAGGTACTTTGACTTACTTCTCAGCTCATTCTAACTATATCTTCGCGAATATACCAACATATTTGGTCAACACCTCTTGTGAGTTGTTGGATTCAAGGAAAAAACAATTAGAAGGTGAGATTCTTGAAAATCCTAATTATCAAATACCATCAAATATCATGATTGTCATCAAAGGAGTTGAGTATACACTCAAATATGTGTTTTCAACAAATGCAATAATTGACTTATCTAACAATAATCTTACAACAAACATAGGAAGTTTTAGAAGCTTACAGTTGTTGAATTTATCTGGAAACCATTTGGAAGGGTGGATACCTACATCACTTAGTCATATATCTACTTTGGAATAATTGGACTTAGCTAGAAATAATCTAAGCAGAGCAATTCCTCAAGATCTCTCTAAATTATCAATGTTGGAGGTTCTTGATGTTTCATATAATAGCATATACGACCCAATACCAATAGGGACACAGTTTTCCACTTTCAATATAACATCATTTCAAAATAATAAGTCCTTATGGGGGTGTCCTTTAGATCCATGCAATGGAAATAATAGACCATTGAGAAAAGATAATAGTGGTAAGAGTGGTAAAAGTAATAATATCAAAATGGCTTGTCTAAGCCATGTTGATGAAAAAATGTCATTATTAACATTAGGTATGCGACTTGGGATTGAATTTGGAGGAGTGGTTGCTATGTTTATGTTGTGAGAGAGAACTAAGCATTGGGTGTTGTGTCTACCCCACAACAAATAAAAATTTTCCATGGAGAATATAAATTCCCTACATAATAAGAATGAAAATATTTCATATTATATTTGATTATGTAATATATATATAATGAATGCCAATTGGATCCAATTTGGATAGTTGAGAGGAAAAACACTATTCTCTTCCTTCGGTTCAAATATGTTTATAACATATTTTGTTTTTGTATACCAATTATTAATTGGATTGAATATTTTAAGTGATTAAATAAATTTCATTTATAACGTGTTTTGTTTTTCTTATATACCAATTGCTGATTGGATGATAGAATCTTTTCGTTTGCTATTATGATATTTTATTTTTAATTTGTTATACTAGTTCTTTTCATGCTTTTTATCACATTTTTATAAAATATTAATACTTTATTAATTTTTAAATTAAATTTTCTTTATATTTAATTACACTTCTTTGCCTTCACCATTACTAAACTTTCTTCTGATGCGTATCACTTGCTTTTTCTTTATTAAAGTTTTCATCGTTTGAATTCTTAATTGGTAAAAAGACGTTTCCTTTTGCATCCACTTTCAAAACTTAATTCCTATCATTATAAATATATAATGTATTTAATTGCCTCGTACATTTATGTTATTAAATTATTATATAAGTTGTTGAAAAATATAAAATTATTTTGTTTTAAAATTATAAAAAGTATAGATTTATATTTTTTTAATATTAAGGTTTTAAGCATGGTTGCTATATGTTTTAAGGTTATGGTTGTGTTTTTAATTTTTATATATAAAATAAATATTTTATTTATTTATTTTAATATTTTATAAGAACATCAAGCATTAATGATGATGATGTTTTGTTCAAAAAGCTTGCCAAGAATCTTTCCAAACTCACTATAGTTCTTAGGAGGTTCTACAAGTTTGTATTGTAACAAATACTAGTAAATTCATATCTAATGTGGGTGTAAGCAAGGCACTCTAAGAGAAAGTGATTTTCATCCTTAGCGTTCATAGACTCACACAGATGGAAAACCCTTTCTTAATATAAGATCTTCAAAGCATGGAGAAGATTTATATTTTAATTTTGTTTAGAAAATTAAAATAGGTTTAAGTAGATTTATTTTTCAATAAAGATAAATTAAATTAAAATATAATATTATTTATACATAAATTTGTCAAAAAAATTATGAATTTGATATGTAGAAATTATAATTTTTCATTAAAAAAAATTACTATTTTTAATTTAAATATTAACATAGTATTTTCACATACTCTTTTTGAACTAGTAAATGCAAATCTTATATATGATTAAGGAGATCATAGTAACAAAATATTCGGAATATTAAAAATTTATTTTGAAATTTGCAAAGTATAACTAATAACATAATCTTGCACTTTAAAATCTATAGAAAAAATCCACAAGGTCGAAATGTCTCTACATATTAGTCATTCAAAACAATTTACTCTAGCATAACAATAATGGGAAGGGAAGGTCTAATGTGAGTAAAGATTTTCTCTTTGAAATGTTTTAATCAAGTATCATTAAATGAGAAGAGAATGCCATATATGGACACCCATTTGCACATCACAAATTGTTCTATTTAATCACAATACATGCATGAAAGAGAGTAACCAAAGTGGCATCAATTTTCCTCTTCCAAAAACATTTTTCAAGGAGAGTGCCTGCCCAATTCAACTTGCCCACACCAAACCTCAAAGAACCAAATATGGGCATATATTTTCCTCTTTAATTTCAAGTGAGTTGGAGATAGCGGAATGTAAGGTATTTATTTTCTTGTGCACAATTGCGATGCTAAAACTCTAGACATGTAACAACCATGCAAATCAATCCATCTATCGATATTTACAATGCAAAAACATGGAAAAATCTACTGATCATACTGAGCATGCAAATTGATTTATCCATGCATATTTATAATGCAAGGATGATACAAACTGTGAGCCTTCAAACAGAGCACGTTTTTCCATCTCTGCTTGGATGCAACTAAACAAATGAGTTCACAATCAATATAATATTCTACACCATCCTACATGATACTTCTATCAATTTCTCAACTTTAGTACAAGAGACATGTTACTAATAGATGTTGCATATGTACATAGCATGTAGTAAGTCCAAAATGAGCAACAATTGGAACTATGGTAGATAATTATTGAGAAGGTCCTCAATTATATAAAGCAAAAACTAAATTATATAAAACTAAATTTTACTCCAATTGGAAGATGTCCACTTTGCAGTGACCGACATCAGTGGAAGAATTCCAGAGGATTTGGGGTTTCTATAGAAGCTAGAGATGTTGGATCTAAGTTTTGGGTGATTGCATGAAGGTGGGTGTAGTGCTATGCCTAACCAGTAGATCACTGTGTCCATTTATCTGTGATGTTCTCTATCTTAAGCTCATTATGAGTTAGTTTTTAATAAAATCAAGACATTTTAAATCATATTACAGGTTTATATCCATGTCTGTTCTATTGGTTTTATAAACATATGAATGTACAAATATGAACTTTAAACATACTAAAGTAGAAATATGAGTTGTACATATTTGATAAAATTCATGATTATTTTTGTAAATTAGACAATAATACCATGCATGAATTTAGTATCTAAATACCTGAAATTTAAATACCTGGAACCAGCAGTTGTAGTAGATCCAACAGTTTGCTATAGACCTTGTAGGATCCTTCCTCTTCTAGCTTTCCATCCAAGCCTTGATTAACAAAATGATGTGCCACCCTGCCGACAAACTCTCATCATGTGCTGGCCCTAGGAAACCCATGGGTTTCCTAGCCCCCGAGCCCACAGACCAATAATACCGAGAGCAACTTCCTTTCCATTTCGTATATTTCTTCATTTTCACCCATTTCTCAGTCATTTCCAGATATCCTCATCCTTGAGTTATCCCCCTCCTCAAGTTTTCCCTTCGTCCTCCTCCGCTGATGCACAATCCCCCTTAAATACTCATCTTCCTCCTACTTTCTTCCCCTTCTCCATCGCCTTTCCCCCAAAACACTTCATTCACCTCCCCCCTTCAGTTTTCGATGCTAGTCAATTCTTACAATCATGAATATACATTTATTTATTCAATTGTCCTTATCTTGAGCATCCCAATAATTAAGGTTATTTAAGTTGAATCGAATAAGTTGGTTGTCTAGCATTTATTAATTATTGGAATGTTCACCATTGGTCCCTCACGGGATGACGGTTTAATAGCTAGTCTTATTCAAATCAATTATGTTGAATAAAATAATAATTTAGTAATTATCTTGTGTACAGGTGAGTATCTTAGTTGTCTTGATCCAGAATCTGATGTTTGTAATCATATTAATAAGTAGTATTATAAAATCAATCATGTCATATCTTGATGGTCATATTTCATAGTTCAATATACATGTTTAACCTACATGGAATGATTTGGTCTATTTAATTAATCATTGTTTTATTCTAGTTATTTCCACTTGGGTTTAATTGAACAATTGACTACATTTACCACAAGAGCGTAATAATAACAATAACAATAATATTAATTGTTTAATTAAATAATTGACTATGGTTAACACAAGATATTAATAATAATTATCATAATAGAAATAATTGTCTAATTAAACTATCGGTTATGTTTACCACAAGAGGCACTATAATAATAATAGTAATAATAATATTGATAATAATAATACCATTAATAATAATTACAATTAAAGACATTTTATAGTTATTTGTTTTTATAGTCATAAGCATGTTATCTCTAGATTCATAATCAAAGCACCCTTAGGGTTTTAAACAACCCTGCAAATTTTGTTAATGTAAATGAACAATGTTTTAATTCTATGCATGAAAACTTTCTAAGGACTCTTCTAATTTACGACACTTGATCACTTATGTATTACAGTGTTCACCTATCATTAATGAATACGTTAACTTAACATTCATTATTTCATTAACATTTTTACCTATGAAAACCTATACCATTATTGATCGTGTTAAGTATTGGTATGCCGATATTGGTATACATGTGCAAAGTGTGCATGTGTGGCCAGTGCATGCATAGACCATACACGTACTATAAGAAAACATCATATATCCTATATAATAATAATAATAATAATAATAATAATAATAATAATAATAATAATAATAATAATAATAACAAATTAATAATGATTCACATAGATAGGACATTCATGGATACAAGACATAACAATCCCAAATACCTAACCGAAATAACATACAAACATGTAATATTTTCATCATCATCAATCATTAATTATTATTGAATTAAGTTATAACATCATTATATTTTCAGGTTCATTACTCAATCAATTATTTTCAAGGAAAAGAGACCTACTACTACTAATCTTGGTGTCATAGATCCCCCCTGACCCAACACAGTACTGGCTATAAAATCCTCCCATCCTAACCTATGTCTGCACCCTCCCTATCCTTCCTCTGCTAGTATAGAAGTGGATGTCGGCTTCACCAACCTGACCACATAAGAACATGAGAGTGATAGCGTCAGCTGAATAACAGACCTAGCCTCTCCTAGCAGGCATCCAACCATCGTCATCACAACAACATGGGGAACGTGTCTCAGCATGGCCCTCCCACGACCTCGGGTACCCGACTGTCATCATCACAACAAAATGGGGAGAGTGTCTCAGCACGACCCTCCCACGACCTCGGGTATCATAAAAACATAGGGTGGAACACATCCATCCCTCTCAACATCCTGGGTCTATATACCCTATCAAAAACATACTTTGCTGCTATCGAGATTATTGGTCTGTGTCATCATATCATCAATTTTGGTAATCAAGGCTCTTCTGCAGAAATCGGTACTATACCACACTTCATATAAAGTATCCATTTATTACATAGCCCATGTGCCCTGCAGATTAGTACTTTGAAAACATACATTCATAATAATATCTCCATTCAATCATCAGTTGGTGCATATTATCAACAACATTTCCTTTCATTGTATAAATCATTAAATTGATCACATCATGGGTCGATATCCATGTACCACATCATATATATATATATTACATTTATCAATGATGACAATTAAACATACACTATCTTTATGAATAAAGGAATATCATGATAACTATAACATAGTAACCTCACGAACATAATCATAACATCATAATCAATGTATCAACATAAGCATAGTAACATCTTAGACATAGTATCAACATCTATCATGTCATAAATATGGTTTACTCAGTTGAACTGAGTCCTACATTTACTAAGAAAAAAAAATGCAACATGTCGATATGTCTAGTCAAATATGGGCATTACATATACTCACCCTTCAGGAAACCTCGTCCCGAATTTATGGTAAAAAATAGTGAGGAAGGTATCAATGCATAGTCTCTGTGTCATCCTAGTTAGCAGAACTGAGGGTATACCTGTCCTACTAATCTTTAACTTGACCAAACCCGTCAATGTTATATTTATAGTTTTACTTATTTTATCCCATGATATGTATTTTTATAATTAACGAAAATTTCGATCAATCCTTCTATTGAATCATAGTATTATATCCAGAATCCCTAAAGTTTATAATCAAGTACTATCCACCTTAACATCCTACTTCTTACCTCTTATTCAATATCCCTTAAGTTACATCATGCGATAGGTCTACTTGTCATACACAAAGTTTTTGTTATTTTTATAGCTTGTATATATTAATCCAACTTAGCATGAAATGATCAGTATTTTTCAAATGAAGGCCTTAGAACTCATAGTTGTATTCACTCAACACGCAATTACCAACTTGATCCTTAAGGTGAGCATACCTCTCTTAGGGGAAGAAGGTCCAATATGTCTTTTAAATTTTAAGGTCAGACATTATTATTTCCTTATTCATGTTAAGCAATTGTATCAATGAAAATAAGGGTATTGTAACGATCATTAAATTATGAGAACTATTATTGTTTACAAGGTGTTCATGACTATACCTTATCAAATGCAATTTTATCAAGTTCAATCTAATATAGTATGAAGGGAAACCATTGCTCCTTGAATTTGTATTACTTATTTTATCACATAGGTGTTACTATATTGTATTTGACATTTATACATGAAGTTGGTTGGCTCTTCGAGGCTCCTGAATGCATTCGTTTACCATAGACTCATACTATTGTTGAATTTGATCGTACTATTCCACATGTTGTTTCACCTAATTTTTTTTTCTTTCAAAAACTACAACCTTTATATTATATGTATATTGTTTCAACTCTTGCATTAATTTATATATTTAGTTAACATTTTTGAAATAAATCGGACATTATCTTAACACATTTTTTTTAAGAAGAATTCAGACCCACGAGTCTTGATATATACCTATTCATATTACAACGCAATTTTATATCAGATACAAGCTTGAACACTTTTCTAGAATGCAATCCCCTCATGTTCCCCATGAATTTCAACCTACCGTGTCTATATACCTTCTTCATACAACTGAACGATTCTATAGGCCTTTTGGATCATTATTTATATCTAATTATATCCCTTAAAGGAAATAGAAATTCCCCTATTGGACTTACTAAAACCATTCACATAAACTCTACATAACATACATGACTAGTCATTATGGCATGCATTCTCGTCCTATTCTCCTAATCTCCTTTTCATCGACACCTTTGTTGTTAAATGTTTGTAGGGTACCTTGTCTAGCCCATACTAACTCACACTACCTATAGCTCCTAAGTGATTAGGGTAAATCAGCATTGCACTCTAACGTTTGTGTAATATTTAAATTAAGTGATATAATTGAGTTCTTAACTGTTAATATTAAGTATTAAAGGTACACCTAACTTCAAATTTTGAAATGTAACAATAAAAGTTAATATTACATCAAAATATAGCATCTTAATATAATTTGTTTAGTAATCTTACCTCTAAATTAAACATAACATCTCAATATATATATATATTTTGTTTTGCAGGTTCTTTTCGGTTTCTTGTTAGGTTTTTTTTCAAATTTCTTCTTTTTCCCTTTAACATTTCATCTAATTGTATTTATTTGTCATGTTGTGCTTAAAAATCAAGTCCTACCTAAGGCTAATGGAATGGGTTAGGGTTTAGTTGGTCTTAAACGTAGTTAGGATTAGGAGAGGGCTAAAACATACGGCGTTTATCCTCTTCCACTCGTACAGGTGATAATTTATGGCCGAAAACCTGTTGTAGAGTAAATTAATGTACGCAATCTCCAAAATTGCATGGCAATATATATAAAAAAAAACTTAAGTATTTTACTTACTAGCACAACCACAAGTAAAGTTGCAGGTGAATGCCAATAAGCACAACCAACCACTTATTTTTAGTTGTTTTGTGAAGATATTTATCTATTAAACAAAGGATAAAATATACAATTGAATACCAGATTGCTATAGTTAATATAAGCACAAAAACAAATACTAATTGATAAACAAAACAAAAACAAATTGTGACACCTCTCTTTTTTTTTACCACCCTTAAATCCTTTTCTTTAATCACCCTTAAATCTTAAATCTTAATCTAAGATGCATTTAAGCATAACAAAATAATATCTTTTTCTTTAATCATCCATAAATCTTAAATCTTAATCTAAGATGCATTTAAGCATAACAAAATAATATCTAAATGCCTATCGACATAATTATTTAAAAACTTCGGCATAATTATTTAAAAACTAAGTGGCATTATAACCTTTTTACGGAATATTTTATTTTTCAATTAATTTTAATATGTTACAAATTTAATGATAAAATATCAATTCACAAGTACTTACCAAAAATAATATAAATCTAGTTTTGTTACAAATTTAATGATAAAATATCAATTCACAAGTACTTACCAAAAATAATATAAATCTAGTTTTAAAAACGGAGGCCCCTGTGAAATGATAGAGGCATGACAGTGGCTTCCGTTTTACGCTGTCTTAGAAGACCAATACGTCTAGTATTTTTAGGAATTCTATCGCTAGGAAAGACATCTCATCTTTTTACCAACTCAATCGCCCATCAAAGAGTAAGGGAAAGCCCAACTGAAGCATAATGGAAGGCAGTGGTAATCGTTAAGACTTGACGGAGGAATATTTTCTTTTTAAATTTATTCAATGTAATTTTGGAGCTTTAGAACGAAGGCAGGTTAATAATTCCAAGGAATACATAGTTAAATGAAAGTCTAGATAAATTAAATATGAATCTGTGTTCTGGGGCTTAGAAGGCAAGGCATCTTAAGCTGGAGCTTGCCAAGAAGGCACATACAGCCACTCCACTCTCACCAGAAAAGGCATCTTAAGCTGGAGCTTGCCAGTTTTTTTTGGTCACATCATTGGACAAATTTATTTCTGGCTAATAAGTACTGTAAAATATTATACTCTACATATTAAAAGATATACAACGGATAACTGAAATAACCAAAATAAATTTTTTTTTTTTTTAAAATAAGAAAACAACTGAAATCATTGTAATCATCAATTTAGCGCGTTTTGGAAACTAAACACACAACCAACAAAAATTACTATCGTCAATAGAATTGCAACACAGGGCCGAATTGAATAAGTCAAAGCTACTCAACACATACACAGAGAAATGGATGAAATCAAACTCTGAGCATCAATATCACAATGCATGGAGAGGAAAATGGATAAAACAAAATCTGGGACTCTAAGAGCCTTGCTAATTTATTTCTCAGGACCCTTGTGCTCGAAGAGAATCGCAGACTGTGCTACTTAAAAGCATGGGAAAGCATGCATGAATGGATGCAAAAAGAAATTATCAGATACTATGCAATACAGCCAGTTCCTAGCTTGTGCAGCGACAGGTGTAGTGGAAATACTAAACGAACCCTAAACCTGACAAATTTTATGAGAGACGCATTAGAGAAACCCTAGGCCTCATACTTGAAAAACTACAGACGAACAAATATACTTTACTCATTAGAATTAGCCAGGCATTTGAGAACTTTCACCTATAAACCAGTGGACATTCATGTGGAAGATTGAAACTAAATGCTAGGCATCAAAAGAAAGAGCGAGGAAGATTCAAAACATGGACTCTTAGAATTGTCACCTCTTCCTAATTCCTGCAACGTGAAGGGACTGCTTTCGATGATGGATCGAGCAAATGATTTGCTATTTATTTTCCTATAAACACAAACACTATCCCTTAAAGCCTAGGACTTTGGCTGAGAAAGAATCAACTGAGCCTCTCTATTTTCGAAGGAGGGGCGCGCCCTCTATTAAAAAGGGTTTTTCAAGAGGATATTTTGAAGGGAAGCCATCTGTCTGGGTTTTCAATTAAATTAGAAGGAAGATGTTCTAAACTCTTGGACGTGTCAATAAGGCTCCATAGGTTGTCCATTTTAAATTTCTAGTAAAAGGAGAACCGATATATTATTTGCCGAAGAGACAAGATCCATCAAATCTTGTCCAAATCAATAAAATCTACTGAATAAACAACCCATTAAAGCAATTCCAGAATTATGCGCTAGAAGCCAAGCGCGACGACTAAGACTCTATTTTCCCCCACGTCACCAAGGTTGATAAATTTTGAATTCACCATGTTTCTAAGCTGGAAATAGACTGTTATCATTAGTACAATTGAATCCAAAGAACATAGTATTAGCCCTCATTTTCATCCCTAGTTATAGATCGTGTTTCCATCGAACTTCTGAAATATGAAACTAGATCGATCTTATTCCACTTATAGTTTCCAAAACCAACAAATCTGTCATCAAAATTGTGGGTTAGTTGTTACCAGATCACTGAAAATGGGATTATGAGATCGCGTAGGTGGAAATTAATAGAATTTCCAGCCAAGAATTTTTTTTTACTTGTTATGGAATTGAATGATCTAATAATTAGTTGTCACATGCCATGATATCAGAAAGTGGTTTTACCATGAGCAATTAGATAGATCATGAAAAGTTTTATTATAGTTTAGATTAGATTTTAATTGGATTGGATCCTCTAGCACCAGTTTTAATTCCCTTAATCCCACGATGCAAGGATGCTATTGAACTTCACTCTTCATTTAATTTGTTGTAGAGAAAGTGAATGTAAACTGTACAAGCATAACCTCATTAAGTCATGATTTGATGCCCAATCAAAGTTCAAATAATATATATATATATATTATATTTTTTTTAAAATTAATTTTCAAGTGAGTTGGTAAGTATTGTAGTATGTTTTGTAAGTATGGGTGAGTGGGTTCACCATTTGACCGGACTGGTCCTTCCACCACCGCCCATTTCTAGAGCCACCTGTAAAGCTAATAAAGAGTAACATCTTTACTTATCATGGCCAAATCATCCAAAGTGGATAAGCGCTTCCCTAATCCATCCAGGCGCACATCTGCATGCGCATATGCATGCCCATACTTGCATGCTTCCTAGATGGCAGCTAAAATCATTCTATGTGGCCCAGATGGAACAAAACCCTATCGACGACATGCATGCTGCCCAAATGGAGCAAATTCCTATTTGTTTTTCCATTATTTAAATAGATTTCTAGGGAATGCTTAACCTTTCTCTTCCCCATTTTTTTTTTCCCAGGGTGCACGAGCGTAGATCTCTTTGGGATCCATCGTTCTCACAAGATTTCTCTATTAGTTTTTTTTTTTACCGTTCGTTTGAGCAATTTGCAGGCAAACATGGACACGGACGAGTCGGTATCATGGAAATCTTAGAAGCAGTCGCCAATCGACGAAAGTGGTGAAGTACATCGTATGACTACCTCATGCTGCTAATTTTTTTTTTTTTTTTTTACTCGTAAAGTTTTGTGCGTGACTTTGTATGAAGAAAGCCTTGTTTTATAGGGAGGACGATTCAAGGCGAAGGGCAGCAAATGGAGTACTTCGCTATTTTTGGCTATAAAACTTTATATGATATGCCCATGTTCCCTGATAATTTATAGTAGCTCTGTCTTGAATGAGGTGATGGAATCTCGGGATTTGTTGTAGTAATTCACTTTATTTATGAGCGAATCTTTTAGCTCCTTTTTAATTTGCTTCGCACCTTTTTTTTTTCGAGCTTTTTTGATAATAGCTTGTGTTATGGCGGCTCCTGATGTCAGTAGTTCGTTGAATCTAGCTCTTTTCGGATTCATAATGGGTTCCTCTGTCGTGCATAACATTGATGTGTCTACGTTCAACTTTTTTTTTTTTTCTTGTCGTCCTTTTAACAATGAGGTTATTCCTTTTGTCATAGGCAATTGAATGTAGGTTCACCACCTCATCTACTGGATAAAAAAATGGGTTGTCCCCATGTGAGCTCGTTCCCAAAAGATCTGGTGTATGGAGTACCTCTTCAGCTGGTGCTTTGCCTTTATTTGAAGCTACGACTGGGGTAACTTCTATATATTTATTTCCGACAGAGGTCACCCCTTGTTAAATTTTCATATGCTTAACTAAGACATCAGTATGTCATTTCATTTTTCATAATAAAAGCATATAAAACAGGATCACTGAAAGAAACAGTATCACAAGAACAACACAGATTTATCCTGGGAAAACCCTAAAGGGAAAAACCCAGCAAAAGCTTACTCGATATAGATTCCCCAAAAAGAGAAAAAAGGTAAAACCAACAAGGAGATCAAAAACCTGATTCTCCTCCTTCTCCAGCAATTCCTCTCCTCCACAAGTGCGCTATTCCAAGTGAGTGTGTGTGTCTCTAGTGAGGAGCACTACACCTCTATTTATATTCATCCGTTCACTTAAAGTTTACTCAATTAACATGTCGGCTTAAGTTAACTCATGTAGGCTCAAGTAACCACATTGGGGTGCTGATGACCCACCTTTACAATTTGAGGGGACTACCTCATGACTCTTATTAGTTCTTCCAATTAGGAGCATCAGGGTACAATGAAATACAAATGGTTCTCCCGGTTGGACCATCGGGGACCACAAAATATACATAAAGAATATTCTTCGAAGTTACAATATTTCAACACTCCCCCTTAACGAGAAGGGTATTCTACATCAACAACAACAAGAGTAGAGATGGGGGACATCATCAACATCAGCAGGGTAACACATCTATAAATCATTGGAAGCTTTTCAACATCATGTAGTATTCATCTTCAATCTTCAATCTTCATCATCAGCAACATCTTCAGTCTTTGATCAACAACATCTTCAGCATTTTGATCTTTCAATTAGCAATGACATCTTCAGCACTTGGATCTTTCGATCAGCAATGTCTTTAGCACTTTGACTGTCCGATCAACAACAACATCTTCAACATTTTGAACTTTCGATCAGCAACATCTTCAACACTTTGATTTTTTGATCAGCAACAACATCTTCAGCATTTTGTCCTTTTGATCAGCAACATCTTCAGCAATTTGACTTTTCGATCAACAACAACATCTTCAGCACCTTGACCTTTCGATCAGCAGCAACATCTTCAGTACTTTGACCTCTCGATCAGTAGCAACATCATCATCATCATATTCTGATCTATCGATCATAATCATCATCACATTCTGATCTTTCGGTCAGAAACATCATCATCATACTCTGATCTTTCGATCATAAACATCATCATCATACTCTGATCTTTCGATTAGAAACATCATCAACATACTCTGATCTTTCGATCAGAAACATCATCATCATACTCTGATCTTTTGATCAGAAACATCATAATCATAGTGTGTCATCATCATACTCTGATCTTTTAGATCAGTACGTCATCATCATCATACTCTGATCCTTCGATCAGTACGTCATCATCGTCATCAGCAACAACCTGCAATCTGCAACTCAAAGATAAAAAGTCTTTGGATCACTTTTGGACTTAAAGTCTAGGGATGATACAATCCCACCACATTCTCGACAACCGAAGTTACCGGATTGATTACAGGAGAATCAGTCCCTATCACTTTAGGACTAAGTCCAAGGATGATGTAATCCTAC
>LPNX010361800.1:252378-277624 GCA_001517045.1 Pseudotsuga menziesii | reverse complement strand
CAATTGAATACTTATCTTTATTTGTTTCATGGGTATATTCCTTCTTGATTCTTCAACTTTATCGTCTTCTTCATTCATGATAGCATCATTTCTTATCCAAATTTTGAGGTGGATAAGAAGTTCTTCAAGAGTTGAGATCTTCATATTCCTCATTGATTGAGGGATATTCTTTGGAAGATGAGAGCTTGATCTTCCAAGACGAGATTCTTATTCTTCCCAAAGTTTGCTGAAAGTAATCAATTCCTTCTGGAACACATTCCTTGAATGAATGAATTCCATGATCCTGGGAGGCCATTCAAGGTGGCCATCACCACTTCTGCATTCTTCACTTCTTCTTTAGCTGGTTTCTTAAGGTCATATTTCAATCTATGTTCTTCCCTTCAAATAGCTTGGTCAAGGAATCAAACCTCATCGATGTCTTTAGGGAACACACTTGTAGAACAAGTTGATTCGAGACTGAATCATCAATAATCTTCTGGGCTTTGACCAAGTTCTTCTTGTGAAAGGCTTCTAGCCTCATCTCCCTCTGAAACTGGAACCTCTATGCTCATGTAGGTGTCCGATCCATTTTCTTTAGAGAGATCATATACTTCTAGGCTTGGAATTTGTCAACTTCACCAATCTTATCATCAAGCTGATGTGATAGATCACTTTGAAATGAGAACCTCAAATGAACATAGAAAAGGATTAGATCTTACCGATTTGAGGTGTCCGTCCTCGTTCTGGAGTTGGCTGATCTAGGGTTTGTCATAGAAACCCTAATTTTAAAAATTGGAATCTTTCAGATCTGATTGGATAGAAATATATATCTCTTCAAATGGAGCTATCCAATGTACTCCATTTCTGAAAATAGTGGAGGGAAGCTCCCGGAACAGGAAGCCCTAATTTTCCAATTTCTTCTGCAGAAATTCCTGTTACTATTTCTGTGATATATACAAAATTTCTACTCCTATATGTCTGAAATTTTTTAATTAGGTAACCTCACATGTCCCTGATCCACCACCATAGGTTTCATCAGAATTGGTTTCACCATTTGTGATTTATGATCATTTTCCCAAGGTGACCTGTTACAGGACTGTTCAGAACAATGAAGTTGTATGGCATGCCACGTGTGACTGGTTCATCTTCTAAGTCTGATATTAATACCACTGAAATTAATTTCCGTTCCATTTTTGGAACATCTTCAAGAATTACATTTGGACCTCTATAGCCCAAGATATTGCAATTCTCCCCAGGTGTCCTGTTTAGGGATGAATTCTGGAAGAGGTTGGAACCCTAACTTGGAGAGAACATATATCCTGGAATAAAATGAATCTAAGGATGAATTTTGGACACAGTGTTCACCAAGATTTTATATTCGGCCCCTGAAAGTTGCATCCCCTGATCTTTCACCAATATCGGAATATAGTGAATGTCCCAAAACATAGCAGTTTTAGTATTTAGGGTTTTTCTAGCTCGGGGTCAAACAAGGGTTTGACTTTCCTGGAGATTCACCCAACCAAAAATATTGATCCAGGTCTCTAAACATCGGTTTTTATGAGGAGAAAAATCCTATGCTGGTCTCACTCAAAAATTCTTCTGTAGAAAGCCCTAATTTCCACATCAAAAATTGGAAATGCTAGGAATCGAATTCTGCTTCGACAGAACGATGCACCCTTCAAAGGAGAGTCAGCCTACCCTTCTTTTGCTGATTGATTGTGGAGAGAGAACCAAAAAATAATAATCCCTAGCTTCTGTAAATTATGAAAGCTGCCCTATTCAGGTTAGCTCTGATTCCATGTTAAATTTTCATATGCTTAACTAAGACATCAGTATATCATTTCATTTTTCATAATAAAAGCATATAAAACAGGATCACTGAAAGAAACAGTATCACAAGAACAACACAAATTTATCCTGGGAAAACCCTAAAGGGAAAAACCCAGCAAAATATTCCTCAATATAGATGCCCCAAAAAGGGAAAAAAGGTAAAACCAACAAGGAGATCAAAAACCTGATTCTCCTCCTTCTCCAGCAACTCCTCTCCTCCACAAGTGCGCTATTCCAAGTGAGTGTGTGTGTCTCTAGTGAGGAGCACTAAACCTCTATTTATATTCATCCATTCACTTAAAGTTTACTCAATTAACAGGTCGGCTTAAGTTAACTCATGTAGGCTCGAGTTACACATGTAGGCTCAAGTAACCACACCGGGGTGCTGATGACCCACCTTTACAATTTGAGGGGACTACCTCATGACTCTTACTAGTTCTTCCAATTAGGAGCATCGGGGTACAATGAAATACAAATGGTTCTCCTGGTTGGACCATCGGGGACCACAAAAGATACATAAAGAATATTCTTCGAAGTTACAATATTTCAACACCCCTGATTCTGGTAGGCTTAGATTCTCTATCCCTTCGATTTCTAAAGATTTATTCCCATGGTCAGTTTGCTGACTTGGTAATTGCACTGGTTATGATATTCCAGCCATGAGTTTTCAAATCCCTTCAAAGAGAAATTGATCTTGGGTACCGAAAATCCCTCTTGTTTTTCCGATTCCCCCTCACCACCTCTGGCGAAAAGATGCGAGTTGGAATCGATTCTATGTGTAATGTAACCCTTGACTGCGACCCTCAAAGTTGGGTGGGTGAGAGACTGAGAGTTTACTGGCCTATGGATAATACCTGGTATGAAGGCCACATAAAGTCTTACGATAAGAGCACTAAAAAGCATGTTGTGATTTATGATGATGGTGAGGAAGAATGTTTATTGCTTGCACCGAAGAAAATTGAATGGATAGAGAATGAGTATAAAATAAGTGCACCGCCCCACTAGTTTCAGTGATTGAAGAAACTGAACGAGAAGAATCCCACAGGTGCCGAGGATTTGAAATCTCGAGATAACACTATGAAGGATGTTTCTGACACAGACCCGCCAAGTTCCGTGAGTTCAAAACAACCATTAACCCCACATTTGGCTGAGTTTAATATTGTGGATGAAATTTCAGGGGAGGACGACTTTGATGAATATTGGGGTAAAAATATGAAGAATGTGGTTGGTGTCGATGATGAAGAAAATGAGAGTTTAGAAGAAGAAGAATCGGTGGAACAAAACGCAAGAGAAAACCCGTAACTACCCAGAAGGGAGATTCTCACAGAAAAATGTTTATGGAGAAAACTGATGGCAAGTCTCCTAGTTGTTGGTTAAAATTAGACATCCCTGACAACAAATTGCAAGGGAAAGTGAAATCAATTACTCTCACTGCCTATAAGCCTGTTGACTCAATGCAGGAGAATACAAATTGCATGAAACCTTTGAGGTCGGATGATGGCAACAGTATTTGTGAAAAGCTGAAGTCTATACAAGACTTGGTAAGTGGCAGTGGGATGCCAATCACTCTGTTTGGAGAAGTTGCAGAGCGCTTTGGTTGTCGCATGACAGAGAAGCTAAAATTCCTTTTTAAGTAAGCATTTTGTAGATTTTCATTGGTAGGCTAAGATGCAATAGTATAAAATTGTTTTTCAGGCTTGTCTAATTAATAAATTTTTCTCTCCTTTTCTTAGAGTTTATGAAGGATAATAATCTTGGTTTGATGTCGCAGTGGCAACTTAGTGTTAAATTGCATATTAGATCCTTGTTTGTTTTGCTTGACATTTTGACTGTAAGCTCTTGGAATTAATGCAAATCAGCCAAAGGTCACATGTTTACCATGGTCACAGATTTAAGGGTCAATTTATTTTTTTTGAATTGTTAAATTCAAACTTTGTAGTGTTTTAAATTCACTCTCTATTAAACTAATTTACTTGGATATTTATTGAGCTTTGCATAATTATCCTGGAAGCTAAAAAAAAATTTGAAATGCCTTTTTGTTTTTTGTTTTGTTTTTGCAGGTACATTTTTTTTTTGCGGATATGAAAGAAGAGGGTTCTGCACAGAAGAGAATGTTGAGTATGCTACTAGCATTCAGTTTATGGTCTTTAGGATATTTTTGATTTATCTTCCATATAATGTTTATTTATTTATTTATTTTCCTAGAGGGCCCCTTTAGGTTCCAGTTTTAGAACCTAGGGCTCTGATACCATCTGTAGTGCTCTGCCTAACCGGTAGATCACTGTGTCCATTTCTCTGTGATGTTCTCTATCTAAAGCTCATTTTGAGTTAGTTTTTAATAAAATCAAGACATTTTAAATCATATTACAGGTTTATATCCATGTCTGTTCTATTGGTTTTATAAATATATGAATGTACAAATATGAACTTTAAACATACTAAAGTAGAAATATGAGCTGTACATATTTGATAAACTTCATGATTATTTTTGTAAATTAGACAATAATACCATGCATGAATTTAGTATCTAAATACCTGAAATTTAAATACCTGGAACCAGCTGTTGTAGTAGATCCAACAGTTTGCTATAGACCTTGTAGGCTCCTTCCTCTTCTAACTTTCCATCCAAGCCTTGACTAACAAAATGATGTGCCACCTTGCCGACCAGCTCTCATCATGTGCTGGCCATAGGAAACCCATGGGTTTCCTAGCCGCCGACCCCACAAACCAATAATACCGAGAGCAACTTCCTTTCCATTTCATATATTTCTTCGTGTTCACCCATTTCTCAGTCATTTCTGGATATCCTCGTCCTTGAGTTATCCCCCTCCTCAAGTTTTCCCTCCGTCCTCCTCCCCTGATGCACAGTCCCCCTTATATACTCATATTCCTCCTACTTTCTTCCCCTTCTCCACAGCCTTTCCCCCAAAACACTTCATTCACCTCCCCCCTTCAGTTTTCGATGCTAGTCAATTCTTACAATCATGAATATACATTTATTTATTCAATTGTCCTTATCTTGAGCATCCCAATAATTAAGGTTATTTAAGTTGAATCAAATAAGTTGGTTGTCTAGCATTTATTAATTCTTGGAATGTTCACCATTGGTCCCTCACGAGATGGCGGTTTAATAGCTAGTCTTATTCAAATCAATTATGTTTCTTGTCTTAGTAATTATCTTGTGTACAGGTGAGTATCTTAGTTGTCTTACTTGATCGAGAATCTGATGTTTCTAATCATATTAATAAGTAGTATTATAAAATCAATCATGTCATATCTTGATGGTCATATTTCATAGTTCAATATACATGTTTAACCGACACGGAATGATTTGGTCTATTTAATTAATCATTGTTTTATTCTAGTTATTTCCACTTGGGTTTAATTGAACAATTGACTACATTTACCACAAGAGCGTAATAATAACAATAACAATAATATTAATTGTTTAATTAAATAATTGACTATGGTTAACACAAGATCTTAATAATAATTATCATAATAGAAATAATTGTCTAATTAAACTATCGGTTATGTTTACCACAAGAGGCACTATAATAATAATAGTAATAATAATAATGATAATAATAATACCATTAATAATAATTACAATTAAATACATTTTATAGTTGTTTGTTTTTATAGACATGAGCATGTTATCTCTATATTCATAATCAAAGCACCCTTAGGGTTTTAAACAACCCTGAAAATTTTGTTAATGTAAATGAACAATGTTTTAAGTCTACGCATGACAACTTTCTAAGGATTATTCTAATTTACGACACTTGATCACTTACATATTACAATGTTCACCTATCATTAATAAATACGTTAACTTAACATTCATTATGTCATTAACATATTTACCTATGAAAACCTATACCATTATTGATCATGTTAAGTATTGGTATGCCGATATTGGTATACGTGTGCAAAGTGTGCATGCATGGCCAGTGCATGCATAGATCATACACGTACTATAAGAAAACATGATATATCCTATATATATAATAATAATAATAATAATAATAATAATAATAACAAATTAATAATGATTCACGTAGATAGGACATCCATGGATACAAGACATAACAATCGCAAATACCTAACCGAATTAACATACAAACATGTAATCTTTTCATCATCATTAATCATTAATTATTAATGAATTAAGTTATAACATCATTATATTTTCAGATTCATTACTTAATCAATTATTTTCAAGGAAGAGACACCTACTACTACTAATATTGGTGTCATAGATCCCCCCTGACCCAACATAGTACTAGCTATGACATCCTCCCATCCTAACCTACGTCTGCACCCTCCCTATCCTTCCTCTGCTAGTATAGAAGTGGATGTCGGCTTCACCGACCTGACCACATAAGAACCTGAGAGCGATAGTGTCGGCTGAACATCGGACCTAGCCTCTCCTAGCAGGCATCCGACTGACGTCATCACAACAACATGGGGAGCGTGTCTCAGTACGGCCCTCCCACGACCTCGGGTACCCGACCGTCATCATCACAACAAAATGGGGAGCGTGTCTCAGCACGGCCCTCCCACGACCTCGGGTATCATAAAAACATAGGGTAGAACACATCCATCCCTCTCAACATCCTAGGTCTATATACCCTATCAAAAACATACTTTGCTGCTATCAAGATTATTGGTCTGTGTCATCGTATCATCAATTTTGGTAATCAAGGCTCTTCTGTAGAAATCGGTACTATACCACACTTCATATAAAGTATCCATTTATTACATAGCCCATGTGTCCTGCAGATTAGTACTTTGAAAACATACATTCATAATAATATCTCCATTCAATCATCAGTTGGTGCATATTATCAACAACATTTCCTTTCATTGTATAACTCATTCAATTCATCACATCATGGGTCGATATACATGTACCACATCATATATATATATATATTACATTTATCAGTGATGACAATTAAACATACACTGTCTTTATGAATAAAGGAATATCATGATAACTATAACATAGTAACCTCACGAACATAATCATAACATCATAATCAATGTATCAACATAAGCATAGTAACATCTTAGACATAGTATCAAAATCTATCATGTCATAAATATGGTTTACTCAGTCGAACTGAGTCCTACATTTACTAAGAAAACAAAATGCAACATGTCGATATGTCTAGTCAAATATGGGCATTACAGTGGATAACATTTTTTGGCCAAATTTGGCAATGAAAACCTGATTTTTACTCTCGTGCTAGATAGAATCCCTCGAAATGCATATATTCCTTGTGAATTTCGACTTGTAGTAAAAAAACAAATTGTAGAATATTGTGTTGGCTTCCCAACGATATTTAAAAAAAATATTTTTATGTCATTTAATGTGTGAAATTTTTCATTTAATGAAATGTGTGACCTTAAAAATTTGAAGAAGTTATTAAGTGGCTCGTGTCCCAACCCAATAATTCAATATTACATTAATAATTTAAAAATATATATATATGAGCATGATCTACACAAAATACACTGTGGTTTTCATATTTTTTTGTTAATTTATTTCGCAATATACAATTATTTATTATTTTTCAAAAGTGACCACATCTGATTTCAACATCATTTTATACACATGTGTGTCCATCCCAGCTTTTTTTTCACTATTTTCAAAAAATTGAAAAACCAAAGATACCCTTTTGAAGAGGACATGTCGATGTGTGAGTTGTGTATTTTTTAGAAAATTTTGGATGTGTATATTTTACCCTGCGGATTTTTCTTTGAGCTACTTCGAAGTTGTTCTCAGGTTTTCTAAGTGTAAGTTGTAGAACTAATTAAAAAAACCCATATGAATGGAAAAACACATGAATGATACCTCAATGGATAGAGGATTCGGTGATGAATCTATCGGTATGAATTCTACTTAGTTATGTGCCATGAATGGCAGGGTTTACACCCCTAGAGGACACATAGAAACATTGATTTTCCTGTAATAGGGCCATTTCTCTATCTTTTAGGCCCTCAATCGAGGTCTGGAGCTCGATCGAGGTATTCAAATTCCTCAACTAAGGTTTTGACAGAAGTTTGATTGAGGATTTATTAAACCCTCGATCGACCTACAACCTCGATCGAGGTCCTGCTTTTTGTTAAAAATCATACAAAATGCCTGGAATGAACTTAGGAATTGATGACATTAATGTCATTCCAACTACCTTCCTAACCTAATTTCCCACCCGAATTCCTAAAGAAATTCAATATAAACATAAAACATCAAACATAAACATGTTATCAATTTTATCCTTCACAATTAACTAACCTATTTGAAACAATGCTTGTGTTCTAACGCAAATTTAGCATTGTGTATTGTGTTTAAATATTGTTGTAGTTGTGAATTTGGATTGTTGATCTTGATCACAATGGGAAGCAAGAAGCTTCGAAGTAAAATATCTACTAGGAATCAAAATAACACCGAATAAATAAGAGATAAAGATAGAGAAAAAAAGAGGAAAAAAAGAGCAATCTCGAGAGGAGAAGAAGTTGCAAATCAACCTATGATGGGAGAATCAAATTCCATTGCTAACAACATTGGTATAATTTAAAAGTTATGCAATTTCATATTCATATATATAATTTAATTTTCCTAGTGATCTAGTTCATATAATTTCACATTCATATATTTGTATAATTTCATATTGCATAATATATTTAATTTCATAGTGTTGTGATTCATAATTTATATATATACATGTTAAATTGTTTAGAATGTCAATATAATTTTGTAATTGTAATTTAGTAATTAATTCATAAACTTATAAACATTGTATGTGCATGTATGAATTCATATAAATGTATTCATAATTGTATGTAAATTGTATAATTTTGTATTCACATATTCATATAATTTCATATTGCATATTCATATATTCAATTTCATAGTTGCCTAGTTCATAATTTTATATATATACATGTTAAATTGTTTAGAATTTAATTATAATTTTGTAATTAATTCATAAACTTATATACATGTATGAATATATATGTATTCATAATTGCATGTAGATTGTATATTTTCATATTCACATATTCATATAATTTCATATTGCATATTCATATAATCAATTTCATAGCGTTCTAGTTCATAATTTATATATACATATACATGTTAAATTGTTTAGAATTTAATTGTAATTTTGTAATTAATTCATAAACTTATATACATTGTATGTGCATGTATGAATTCATATGTATGTATTCATAATTGTATGTAAATTGTATAATTTCATATTCACATATTCATATAATTTCATAAATTGCATATTCATATATTCAATTTCATAGTGTTCTAGTTCATAATTTTTATAAATATACATGTTAAATTGTTTAGAATTTAATTATAATTTTGTAATTAATTCATCAACTTATATACATTGTATGTGCATATATGAATATATATGTATTCATAATTGTATGTAAATTGTATAATTTCATATTGCATATTCATATATTCAATTTCATGGTGTTCTAGTTCATAATTTTTATATATATACATGTTAAATTGTTTAGAATTTAGTTATAATTTTGTAATTAATTCATAAACTTATATAAATTGTATGTGCATGTATATATACAACATTCTAAAACCACTTATGTACATGTGAAATAATGGTATGTGTTGTGAAAGAATTGAAAAATATGTTCAACCACTATACTAAATTACATATATACAAAGTAAGTGTCACTATAGTATGAGTAGTTCTAGTTGTCCGATGAAATTAGAGAATGGTTGATGAATATATATAATTATATAGTGCATAATATTCTAGCATAATATCTAGTTCTAAATGATTATGCATATATCCACTAGCCTCACATAATCTCACATACAAATGAATTTTATAATTTGATGATATAGCCTCACATGTAAATGAATTATAATTTGATAATATAGCCACACACACACACACACACACACACACACATATATATATTATGTTAAAAAATTACAAAGATTGTTCTCAATGGGAGTTCATTGCACTATCATAAGTTGACTTGCATCTTCTCCTCTTAACATTGCACTTATTTTGTTCATCTTTTCTATAGCCGTATCTCTCCTTTCATCGATTTTAATATGATTTTAATTTCATATTCATATATGAACATTTTCATAGTGTTCAAATTACAATTTTACATTAAATTATGATAATGATGATAATTACATTACAATTTAAACTACATTACATTACAATCATGTACAAATGACTATGAATCATATGGCTTTAAGCATTGATGACAATGATGATCTCAAAGAAAATCAACAATTACTATTACAATCACAATTAAAATTACAGTCACATTACAATCACATTAACGTGCAGAAGCACCAGCCTTACGCCAATGGGACCATAAGGTAGAGTAACATAATTTACTTAATAACATCCGGTTTGGGACATAAGTCTCATATGCAACAATTGTGGGAATTACTTGAGATTTTCCCTAAAACTCATTACATGAGGAGTACCATAAGAACGCCGAAGTAGATGCCCATTGAGAGGACCTGCAAAGTGAAAAGGGCAATGACCCCTACTAGATTGACTAGATTCCCACGTATGAGGAAAACCAAAGATCTATCGTTTGTGGCCAAGTGGTTAGTAGTTTTACCTGCACCATGAAGTGAGGGGTACTACCCCAATACTCAATCCTGAAACAGCATTGGTGGCCGAGTGACTACCTTTGAACCATTAAGAAGCCAATTTAAAAAGGGGTCCATATTCATCTCTAGTTACTACTAAAACCATCATTTCTCCACCATGTTCTTTCTCTCGCCTTAGGGGGTGATCCCCATGGTTATTTGGATCGTCACCATCGAAGTCCTCATAGACAACACTCCTCACCTTCAGAGTGAAGTAAAATAAAATGTTATTCTTAAGCTTGCATTTATTTGTATTTATTCTTGAGCTTGTATTTATTTATTGCTAAATCCTGGCCAGCCATCATAGGATCGTGCACCCTTTGATTTATCAAGAGTAATTGGGAGTTTCAATGACATTGGAATGGCTGTTAATTGTTTAAGAGGGTTGAATGATTCCAGTCAAGAAGAGTTTGGGAAACCGACCCCTGATCAAACAATCAGAGAGCATGTTAGTAAAATAATCAAGTTGTACTTTGAAGAAAAAGTCAGTGATTACAGAAGCTCAAATCCTACATGGATTGATTAAACACAAAAAATTGAAACGTGCCACAAAGTTGTTGGCTTTTAAAGATGTTAAAAATAAAAATGCATGTGAGAATGTAATAGAAAATGTAACAAATCCACTATCTGGATTTGGAAATTCAAGAAAAACTGATATCAGTGTTGCTCATAGGGAAATTACAACTTCCATTGTGGCACGAAGCACCTTAAGAAATCGAATGGTCGCAACAATGTCAAAGCTGCTCCACGTTTCAAGAAAAACACTGCACAAATACACTAAATTCAGGGTAAAGATAGATGAAAATGATGAACCTACTTGTTGGGATCTTATATGCAGAGAATCATATAAAGACAGGTTGGAAGAGGGCATCATAGAGAAGGTGATAGAGTATTGGGACAACCATTCTCTTTCTATACCATATTGAAAACATGTCTTGCAACAACATTCTGGCAGAGGCATTTATAAGGAGCACTACAAGCATGTTATGGAGATGACAGGAGTTGCTTTGTTCGAGGAATTCAAAGAATCAAATCCCAATGTCCAGATCTCATTTACCATGTTCAATAAGTTGAAACCATGGTATATTAGGCCAAATACGATTGTGGACACTTGTTGTTGTCGATAGCACGTTGAATTCTAGTTATACTACGACACATTTGTGGATTTTTGAAAAAAACATTGGGATGGTGAACCAGCTCCTCACACAGTGCAGGATTTTATTTCTATGATACTATGCAATAGGAATCCTGAAAATGCGTTTTTCATTAAAAGGTGTGTAGGTGGGAGAAGATTCCATGAATTTGGTGATTTTTAATTGTTCCATATGAAGTTTCCTACTGATCCAACACACCCTGGATTGTTAGATCCCATGGTTAAGTGGAAGAGATATGAGTATGTCTCCATGAATCCATCATCTTCTTCACATGTTCCATCTAAGATGATCGACTTGCTCGAGGATGATATTCCTATTTTAGACTTCATGGACAAGTTTCAAAGTCATATTTACAAATACATTAAACACTCCCACAGGTCTAGGTGGAAATCTTTAGAATTTAAGCATTCTCGTGAGGTTTTTGCGCGAGGAACAATCCTATCGGTGGTAGACTTTGCTGAGAATTACACATTTTCTCCTCAGAGAGATATATAACATGAGTATTATCACTTCGACCAGGTGTCCATCTTCGTACATGTATTGTATAGACATGCTCAAGCGAGCATTGATGGTAGGGATAACACTCATCAGTCCCACGATGTGATCAAGGAATACCATTTTTATTTCAATGATGATCGTGAGCATGACACATTGTTTGTTAAACACTGATTTAAGTTGATTTATGATTCATTCAAAAAGAATGGGGTGTCATTTGCAGAACACTGGATTTGGTTAGATGGGTGTGCGTGGAAATTCAAATCAGCACGCTCCTTTTATTGGTTGAGTCACCATCACAAAGAGATAGGAATTTGACACACCTAGAGATTTTTTGAAACAGGGCACAAAATGGGTGAACATGATGGTGGAGGTGCATGTGTGAAATGAGCACTCCGGAGGCACCAAATGAGTCATAGTTAATCTCAACTCAACTGCTCAGCAGAATTAGTTGATTGGTGCACACAAAATTTGGGTCACAAGGTCATGAACAAGCAAGGCTGGTGTGCAGGTAGGAAATATATATATGTGTGTGTGTGTGTGTGATGTTTTTTATTTGATGCATGTTTTCTTGGGATTTTTCCCTTGGTGATATGAATAGATCCATGCCATGGTATTGTGAGACCATACTTGGTAAAAGAGAACTAAATTCAGTTCGTAGTAAATACATGGGTGACATATTTTCCATTGAAATGAGGAAGTATGCATGTTTCCGTGATTTCCGCATTGATGCAAATGGACTGGGAGTTGATCATTGCGTGAACGATGCATATGTCAAGCAATGGAATTATGTACCTCTTAATCCAAAGAGGCTACATCCAATTCGACATGGAAAGAGATGCACACTGATAAGGTAGTGGTTTCAGTAGATCATGATCGGGTTTCTGATTTGGTTAAGCAAGGTACATGATAGTTGATTGAATGTTTAAACCTCTAGTCTTGTACACATGCATATATATATTTAATATTTGTTTAATATATGAAAATATTGATGCAGGTGATGTATTTGTTGTAATTTCACCATCAGGAAATGACGATCATGTGGCATACTTTTTGATGCGTTGTACACAAATCAAAAGCAGGTTGGTGTGGCCCTATGTTGATGGAGAGTTTACGTACCAAGTTGGTGACCTAGTTATGATGGTCCACTTTTTTAAAAAAGTGAGAAGACAAGGTGACTATATTATTTACATAGATTTCATGCTTGGATATATATCTTGTCAGTACAGTCATTTGGTGGTGGCAACTCGGATACATCTCATTGAAGTCAAGGTGAAGAGGGCTGAACCAAAGAGATGGAAGATGTCAGTAGATGACTATGATCGTATTATGGAGATGTGCATTCCTATAACCTATTCGCCAGATGAATTAAAGTTATATGCCACTTTTGATGTTGACATAGTTGACATGATTTTGAAATGTAGCAAATCAAAATTTCTTCTGAAATATATCATTTGTATTTAAATGTAATTTTTGTAAACTTATATATGAATGTATGTGCATTCACATATACTCTATGTGCATAAACACCTATACCTAGGAATACCAACAATGTCCTAAGACCATGATATGGAAACTTAATTTTGTCTATGTAACATTTTTTTGGTGTATTTGTGCAAATACATGTATATCACACTCTATTTGTGCAAAGTTCTAAATTACATGTTACATTGTAGACAAGTTGTAAATTGCAAACTTATAAATTGTTAGTGATATGCAATCCAAAGAACAACACATACATTGATTGCATCCTCATTAAATCTACCGATTGCAATTGATATTAATTGTAAGTTATGTTGAATTGTAAGTTTCATTTGATTGATGGAACATCATAATAACTTGGAGACTTTTCCTGAGGGTTTGAAGGAAATTGTACTTTCGCTTGAGGTTTGTTGGCTTCGCCTGGCCCCAGGGGCCTTTCGGGATCACTTCGAGCAAGGGTTCGCTGGTTCACCTGGCAGTTTGGCCCCCCCTTGGTGGCTCCATGGCGGAGACAGGCCCCTCAGGACCCGTTGTTGATGGAGGGGTTTTTTTAGCCGAGATAGAGAAGTAGGCTAGTATGTCCAATGGCCGGAAGCCTGGGGTGGGGGGCTGTTTGCTGAAATCCCCCACCATCCCAGCGATATATATCAGATTAGAGAAGGTAAGGGGCACAATTGAGATCTGGAAGGAGAAAGGCTTGATTGGGAAGTTTGTGGGGATCTGGCCCAAGGAAAATGATCTTGTCAAATGGATTAGCAGTGTGTGGAAGCCTAAAGGCCACTATGATCTGCAACTCGGATCCAAAATATTTCTTACTATTATTTTCTTTAATCAGGAGGACCGTGATCATATCCAGAAAGGAGGCCCATATTTATTTTTCTCAGCAGGCCTTTATCTTCGCCCATGGAATGAAAGATTCAATCTTGAAACAAAAGACATGACAGTCGCCCCTTCCTGGATCTGCCTCCTTTCTCTGCTAGGGGAATATTGGGATATGGAAACCTTGAAGGAAATAGGAAATACTTTAGGGGAATTTATAAAGTTCGTAGAGAAAACCAAGGCCTAGAGGTACACTTCTTTTGCTAGGATCTATGTTTACCTATATCTATCCAAGGAGTTGCCAGAGGCCATAAGCCTTAACTGGGAAGATGAAGAATGGATCCAACCCATAGACTATGAGCAGATTCCCTTTCGATGTAGGAACTACCATGAGTACGACCACTTAGGAAGGAACTGTCCCAATATTGTTCCAATGACTGCTTCTGCTGACCATAGGTTGGTGGGAGCTGTGAACAATGATGGCTTCACCAAAGTCAAGAACCGAAAAAGAAGCAGGGGCGGCGGGGCATCAAAGGCCAAAAAAGACATCGAGGTGAAGGATAACAGATCAAAAAATGCTTTCGCTGTCTTAGGGGACAGACCAGATGATGACAAGCCTAAGGGCAAGGAGGAAGGGGAGTATCCAACCAAGGATACCAATGCCCCAGAGAGAGAGGGAACCCAACAGATGGAAATAGTTGAAGAAGAAGAGGATGAAGAAATGGAACTAGGAAAACTAGATCTGGATGTGATAGAAGCCAAATGTGGAAAGAAGGGTAAAGGTTATGTCCCCAGGAGGCAAATCGAGCTCCTCCAAGAAGCAATAATCAAGGCTGGGGCTCATCCAAACCTTGGGATAGACCCAGATCCCCAAAAAGGAAACAAGAGGAAGTCTCTAGAGGAGGAGCAACATAGAGGAAGGAAAAAAAACAATCAACGCATTGTAGAAGTAGGAGTTAAGCTCATAGAATCAGGCCAATACCTAACGATCACGACAGCCTTCTCTGAAGTTTCCAAAGTTTACCAATGAAGTTAATCTCTTGGAATATCAGGGGGTGCAGTAACCCCCAGAAGTGGAGGACTCTCAACAGGAAAATTAAGTAGGAAAACCCAGATATCCTCCTCCTTCAGGAAACTAAATGTAGTTGTGAGGGAATGGAAAAAATCAGAAGTAAAATCTAGAAAGGAAGCAATGTCATGGCCCTGGATGATGCTGGGAAATCAGGTAGAATGAAAATATTTTGGTGCCCCCAGGTGGTGGATCTCATAAACTAGAGCTCCAACAAGTTTTGCCTCATGGCTGAATTCCAACACCTTGATTCCAGGGTGAAGGGAACTATTGTTAATGTTCATGGCCCTAGTAGCTTCCCTAAGAAGCAAGCATTCATCGAGTTCCTTGACTAGACCAAACACCAGGTAGAAGGGGGACGGTGGGTGATGGGTGGGGATTTTAACCTCATTTTCAACCTTGGCGAAAAGAAGGGAGGAAGGAGAACTCTGGACAAGTACCAAGAGGCCTTTAGTGTTTTCCAGAATCAAAGCTCTTTTGTGGATATGGAAATAGGAAATGGTTGGTATACTTGCAACAACAAACATGGGGGTGAACATTTGGTTGCCTCTCGTTTGAATAGATTTTTGGTTTCGGAGAATATAGTCCACGGTATGGGTGAAATCATGGCTAACGTGCTCCCAGCTGTAGTATCTGACCACTGGCCTATCAGCCTTAACTAGGATTGGACCTGCTCCACTCTGAGGAAACCATTTAGATTTGAACAATTTGGATGGAACATAAGAACTTCAAAGATCTTGTCCACCAGTGGTGGTAGGAGATGGTCCCCCCCATAGGTACAACCATGTTCTTCTTCCAGCAGAAACTCAATATGCTCAAGACCAAAATTTGTACCTGGAACAAAGAAGAGTTTGGTAAAATTTTCGAGGACAAGAAAAGACTGATTTCTGAACTTGAGCTCCTCAGTCAGAGAGGAATGATGGATGTATGGGACGAGGACATGCAGAAAAAAGAGAAATAGATATGGGAACAACTGGAGGAAAGAGAAAGACAGGAAGGAATCTATTGGAAACAAAAATCCAAGGTCAAATGGCTGCAATATGGGGAAAATAACACTAAGTTCTTTCATAACTCAGTGATCTAGAACAGGAGCAACTCGAGAATCCAGAAACTCAAAAAACTGGATGGCAACCAGATTAAAACCAGAGGGGAGATTGAAGAGGATCTCTCCCACTATTTTTTGGAGATCCTCAATTAATAAGACCATGACAGGGAGAGAGATATAGCTAAAATCACACGCTTAATTCCTCCCACTATCACTAGGGAAAATAATGAGATTCTCATCAAACCAGTCTCTCTTCAGGAAGTTGAAGAAGTGGTCAATCAGATGGCCCTGGGGAAGGCCCCTGGCCTGGATGATTTCACTTCCAATTTCTTCCACCACTTTTGGGATATGGTGAAGGAAGAGGTAGTGGAAATAGTTGAAGAATTGAGACTAAAAAGGGGGGTTCTAAAAGATTTCAATGCGACCTTCTTATCCCTCATACCTAAGGAGATGGGAGCTGATAGCTGAGAGAAGTTCAGGCCTATAGCCCTTTGTAATGTGATATACAAGATTATCTCTAAAGTTATTGCCAATTGTCTGAAGTCCCTTCTCCCCTCCTTGATCTTCCTGGAACAATCTGGCTTTGTGGAAGGGCGTCAGGTCCTTGATGGGGTCATCCTCATGCATGAAGTCCTTCACTCCCTACAAATCTTGCGGAAGCTAGGTATGTTGATCAAACTTGACATAGCAAAGGCCTACGACAAATTAAGTTGGCAATTAATTAACATAATGTTGGTAGCCTATGGTTTCTGCCAAGGCTGGGTTGAATGGGTTATGGGTCTATTCTCCAATCCTTTCTTTAGCATCCTTTTGAATGGAGCTCCAACTCATACCTTCCAACTATATAGGGGTATCAGGCAGGGTGACCCTCTCTCTCCTTTAGTCTTCATTCTGATGGTGTAGGGCTTGAGCCATCTCCTTCAGACCCAAGCAGAGCATGGGGAGTTGAGAGGCCTTCGAATTCAGAACAACATGGATGCACAGACACACCAACAATTTTTTGATGACACCATGCTTATGGTGCACCCTTCAGTCCAAGAAGCAAGATACTTCAAAAAAATTATGTCGCTCTTTGCCAAGGCCTCAGATCTTGCGGTAAACCCGGCCAAATCCCAAGTATTCTTCCTCAATATTGCCCCAGCCACCCAAAGGAACATCCTATGCATCCTGGGTTTTATGAAAGGATCTTTTCCTTGAAAATACTTAGGTGTACCCCTAGTTATAAGAAAACTAAAATGAACTTCTTGGCTGGAACTCCTTGACAGAATGAAGCAGAAATTAGCAAACTGGACCCTAAGACCTCTTAACCTCCCCAGCAGGCTTGTCCTGATAAAATAGGTGTGACAGGTAATGTGCATATACTTGTTCTCAGTCCTCTCAGCCCCTAAGTCCATACTCTGAGAAATCTGAAGCATTCAACGTAATTTTTTGTGGGCAGGTCGAACGGATAAGGCCAAATTTGCCCTGTTTAGTTGGGACAGTATCTGTCGTCCCAAGCTGATGGGGGGTATTAGTCTCAAAGACCCAAAAATTATGACTGAAGTCCAAGGTGTGAAAGTGTGGTGGAGGTGGGTCACCCACACATCCAAACCATGGGCTAGATTATGGCACATTAAATACAAACATGACAGGCCCCTATCCCAGTTAATTTTCTATAATGAAGATCAGCAGGGATCTCCCATTTGGATGAAGGCCAAAGGTGGTCGGCACCTGGTGCAACAACATAGTTTTTGGGAAATTTGGGATGGGAGAAATGCCAAATTCTGGGAGGATTCATGGAATCAACTCCCACGGCTCAACGATAACCCAAGATGGGATCCTATTCAGGAAATTTCTAGGGTGGTTGGCAGAATACAAGTGCACCACTTCTGGCAAGAGAGGATCCTTAATGGGAGAAGGTGCTGGAACTTTGTCAACAAACCTGCCCAGATAGAGGTAGCAGACTGGGAGGCTTTCCAGGAGGAAATGCTCAACCAGTGCATCAGGCTTAAGGAGGGACATGGTGTGCTGAGATGGGGATACACGGACAGAGGGATGTTTAGCATCAATGAAGCCTACAACATTTGAATTAGAAATTAGGTTGGGGAAGACGAAACATGGAAGAAGATATGGACCTTGAATTTATGGCCCAAGGTTGGTCTCTTTGCTTGGCTTATGGTCAAAGGCCTTATCCTCACCTATGAGAATCTCCGGAAGCGTGGTGTCCAAGGACCAACCCAATGCTACATGTGCTCCCAGGTGGAAGAAACCACGATCCATCTTCTTGATTGCTACCCTTTTGTTGTATTTGTATGGGACAAGGGGGGCATTGGATTTCAAAGAAGTGATAGACATCGAGCTCAGCCAGCTAGAAATCTGACAAACTGGAATCATCAAACTTTCAAAAACAGAATCCTTAGGACTATATGGAATGCCTTACTAGGAATGATCATGTGGTGCATTTGGAAGGAAAGGAATGGGAGAATCTTCCATGATAAGCGTAACAACATTGAGAAGGTATGGCAGGCGGTGAAAGACAATATCCTCTCCTCCATTAGAAGTATGCAATGGCACGACGAGGACAAGCTCATTCCTGCAGACGAAGTGTATATTGGGGAATTTTGGGGTCTTAACAAAAATAAGATGGACGACCTTCACAAGCATGATAGGATCCTTCAACCCTCCAGTCCTAACTTTTGGTCGGCACCACCCCCATAGGTCTTAAAGCTCAACTTCGATGGGGCCTCCAAGGGAAACCCGGGCGACGTGGGCTATGGAGGATTATGGAGAGACTCCCAAGGATGGGTAATGTTCATTTTTTGGGGGCCATAGGTGCCATAGGCTAGGATACTAACAAATCTGGTGAGCTCGAAGGTATGATTCAAGGCCTGGAATGCCTGGTTCACAATGACTGCTTCCTTGCTCTGATTGAGGGAGACTCCAACATCTTGATCTAGGTGGCATGGCGTTTAGCGAATGGCCAAGTCAGCGGACAATTTTCCACTAGATGGAGACTAGATATTCTCCTGGACACTCTCTATGATATGCTCCATGCCCATTCTGCAGTCTCTTTTAGCCACTTCAAAAGGGACACCAACAAGGCAGCGGACCTCCTTGCGAATGCAAGGGTGGATGGTGAGATGGTACACCGATGGGGCCCTCTTGATAAATTTGAAGCCAATGAATGGGCCCATCATTGTAGATAAATGGTGGTGCACAATCTAGAGGGAAGGACATAGATCACACGCCCAAACGCTACGGTGGTTAGAGGTGACAGATGGCGCGAGCACGCCACGATAGGTCCCCATTAATATGCCTAACCATATCAGCCTGGCATGCAAGAGGATCCATCAGTGGATGTCCTTGGGCATTATATTTCTCATTGGAGCTGGGAGTGACGGCTAAAACAACTGGACATTCATTTTCGGCAGTGGATCCACCTTGGGAAAGGGTACGAGGGAGATTTAATGCATCATCTCCATGACATTTTCAAGGCACATCCCAAGACAAATAATTATGCTTCATTTTCCTTTTTATTGTGTTCCCCTCTATTCGACCCGCTTTCATTGCTTAGGATCGTTCTCTATTTTTTGGTACTGCTGGTTCTCCCCGTGGCCCTTCCTCCTTGCCTGTGTGTGGCTCACTGTATCCTCCTTAGCCTTTGCACTTTCCACTTTTCCCCTCATATGGAAAATGGCCCCAAAACATTTGATGGACAAGGGGAAATCCCTTAGTGACTCCTTGACCGAGCAGGGCACTATAAAGAACCCCCGCAGGGTCACGTGGGCGCAAATCCAAGCCTAAGAAGAGGCCAATTACTTCAAAGATCATATTCCTCTGAAAATTCGGTGGGAATTGGAGGGAAAGGTCGAGGATATCTGGCATACGGTCAAAAATATGTCTAAGGAATACCTCCACCAAAAGGTGGCGGACTGGGTTCTGGACCCCGGCACCACTACGGGTCGCACGACTGTCTATGATTGCCTCTTGATGCAATATTGGGTCAATATGAAGATGGTTGGTCACTCCTACATGGAATGGGAAGCTAAACAGGAAGGGGACAAGGAACCAGTTAAAGCGTGGAAGCACCATAATGGGGAATGCCATCTGATCCACCAGAAGGTAGATATCATTGCTTCGAGGCTCAGGGTCACCTTCTATGCTGCTGGCAAAAGTCCCAAGGAAGCTATGCATCCGTGGGATAGTTGTGAAAGGTGAGGCAAAAAGCACAAGAGTGTCATTTCTCCCTCTCAGCCTGATGTGGTCGCTCCTTGCTCAGTCTCAGTCCCGACTCAAGCGATGGTGTCCAGCTTACCCTTTGCCTTTAAGAAATTGGTTTGATTTCCTATCTTTGGTTGTTTCTTCTCAACTTTTACTTGGATTATAAGGCTTAATGTCCATTTCAGTAATGTCTCGGCTTGTAAAGTTGGCATTTTTTATGCTGCGTATTTTGAGAAATTCAGGTCCTACTCAAGGGTTAGCCCATTCTATGGTTTTGAAAGTTATGGCCCTCGTGCCCCTTGAATGTTCGGACCTGGTGCCCCCCCCTGGGGACTGATTTTTTGTTGCTCAGGTCCAGCGCTGTGCTGTGTCTCAACACACCAGTTGTCTGAAGGACATGTTGTGTATCACTACTTTGTAATGGCTCTCTATTGATGTAATATAATCTCTTTATTTACAAAAAAAAAGTTTCGTTTGATTGACAATTTTGCAAACATGTAAACTTGTAAACTTTGTAAAAACTGTATATTTTGTAAAATTGTACTTTATTGAATTGCAAAATTGTACAATTTTGTAATATTGTAAGACATTAATGATTCTTAAATAACATTAAGATTGTAAAACATAAATAACTTTAAACTATAACTGCAAATAATTAAAACATTTAACACACCATCATGTTAAAAAAAAGTCCATATATATATCGATAATCATAAAGTACAAAATAATAAAGTCCAAAATAATAACATCCACAAATAACAGTCTACAAATCACTCCTATGCCATTAATCGAGAGATTGACCATCATGGCCACTACCAATAGCTACACTATGCCCCTAGAATTCCTCATGCACATCACAAAGAAAATTGCCCAGGTCTAAGAACTGCAGAAGTTAAAACCATGAACTCTACATGTCAGTTACATATGACATATTTAAATTACATGTAGAATGTAACAAAAAATTAAATATATATATGAAACACGGATCTATGAACTCACGTCGCTCGAGTTGAGTGTCAGATTTGGGAGGCTAGGTATCTGTCAAGACAAGCCTTCATCAGGACCCGATTGATGAGTGGAAACCCACTCATCTATAAACATCACGACGGCTTCAACACCCTCATCTATAGCTTCCTGCATCTACGTCTATTTCCATGACATGAAAATAGTTAAATTAATGAATTACAATTTGAACTTGAGAATTACAAATTGAACATGTAAATTATAGTCTAAACATAAATATGCAAACAATTCAAACATAAATAACCAGTACCTCGTCGATTGGCGTGTCATGAGTAGGAATCAGGAGGGGCTGTGTAGAATAATGTGCAATGCCCTTGCATCTATCATGTACTATATTAACAAGATAAATGATGATAGTTATAACAAACCAAAATATTACGTGTTCAACAATTGACTCATTTAGAAATTCAAATTTAGGATGACAGTTAACACATACTTCATCGACATGGGCAGACAAAACTACAATGGGACCTTGAATAGATGCATCACTGCCAAAAAGGACCTCCATGAAACCAGGCTCCTGCATCGAGGTCTAACACAAAGCAAAGTATTAGTTAAAAAATGATTCATTTGAGGATACATTACAATCATGACAACCAAATGACGACAATAAAGATATACCTATACCATCGGTTGAGGCCTGCATCTATGATACAGTCCAAAATATCCATCATGGACCATGATAGCATACTTCAGCACTATGTCGTGATCAATAATGTTGAGAATATCATTGGCCACCCACTGTAACTCAGCCTCTGCAGGTGTAGTGGGTGCTCTGTGTCTCTCTTCCTGCACAACCATCATGGTACCATGCATTGTCATGCGTGTCGACTCTCCTAATGCACTCTGCTACTCAATCGCTAGCTAAGATAACTCAGCTACATCATCTGTCCTAAGCATGGTCCTGCTAGGGAGTCCTACCAAAGGCTCTGGCTCTGGCTGAGCTCCTAGGTCTCTCCTAGCCCTAGGACGTGCATGACTGCATCCCCCACCAACACCATAGAAGCTTGCGGGTGTGCTGGTGTAATCTTAGTGCATCTCCAGGAAAAAATATGCATATATATGTTTTGAAAAGTATAGTGGGACGTGGTCATGGTGGGGAAACATGCCCCACGCTCCAATAAACCTAGCAGATACATAAGGTGCTACAGCTTCTAGCTTAAACTCCTTGATGTCTAAGTGGTTGACCGACGGCGTGGTCAGAGGGATATCAAATAATGTTCCCTTCACATCATGGCCAACTGTTACATATCTCACTGTGGCCAGGTTATCAAGACCCATCACTGCAACCCTTATTCTCTTAGATATAGTGATCCAAAGAGAACTCAATGGTCTAGTGGACCTATAGAACTTTAGTAGATTATCTACTGCCTCCAACATCATCCACATCAAACGTGATGCAGGAGAGTGGTATGAAAAGGAGCGAACATTAATCCACAAATAGTCACCCTGACTGGTAATGTATTGCAGCATGATATGTGTGATATCATCCTCCCATGTTGCTTCCTCGGGAGGGTCGGGGCCTTGTTGTGCAACACCTGAAAATTACATGAAAACATAAATGTTAGTCAAAATACATACATCAAATGTAGGTGAATTTGAAATCAATATAAATTAAAGGTACTGATAACTGAAAGAAAAATATATATGCATTTAATGTACTTGTCTCGTGGGGAACCTCCCCACTGACACCAGCACTATTCTCCTCGCCGCTCACATGCACAGAGAGGCTTCCAAAGTGGTTGTCGCTTGTCTCCCCAACAAAAGATTGTGTCAGTGTAGGATGCCTAGGTGAACCTGTGAAAATAGAGACATACAAGCTGATGATTAAATATACATGTGAAACAATTTAATTTTATGTAACTAACAACAAAGAGTACATCATGCACAATTGTATACTTACGAGTCCTTTGCTGACCTCCAGGGCGAGGAATGGTCGTAGATCTGTTAGTGCTTTGCCTTCGGCAAACTGAAGGACCCCACTGCAGAGATGCGTCTGCATGAAATAAGGAATAATAAATGAAGTCAACATACAATATAATATAAATGATGAATATGTTAATAGTAAAAAAGTAGATTTGAGATGATTAATATATCATCATATGGTGCACATTAATAATGGGAGAAGGATCATGAGTGTGAGCACAATCAATAAGGAAATGACAATTCAAAGGTTTTTTTCATAGATGGTTGAGCTTGATCATTCATGTCATGTGTGTGAATGCAAAAGTGTTATTGGGACTCATGGTTTTCGCTTAGTTCGAAGCTCTAACTTTTCATCCCAATCCAGTAACAGTCTCTAAGTTTTCATTTCATTTTTTTTTTAACTTTACCTATACACATAATTTATGCCGATATCTTTTTTTCCACTAGGTACAAGTCAACCATTTCATCAAGGATATTTTGAAAAGATACAACAATATGTTCAACATGTCTACCTATATTGATTTTTTTCCACTAGGTACAATTCAGTCATGCCATGTGCTTTAGTCCTGTTTTGGCCTACATAGGGAATGTTGGTTGCTTCTGGATTGTTGTTGGTGGAATGTATGTTTGTTACAAGAAGCTAGATATTCTATGATATTGTCCTCGGTAACTTTGATTCACACTTGAATAACAAGTGTCATGTTTTTTTTGTTGAAAAACAAGAAAAGCCACAATACTTAGATTTGAGTTTCCTTAAAACAAAAAGATATAGTTACACTTCTCTATAAGTTCAAATCAAAACTTATATATTTTATTAATAGTTTCATTTTCTTTTTGGAAAATCTTTAAAATATTAAATTAATTTTCTAAAATTTAAAATTTAAAACTATATATTTCATTAACTCTTTCATAAACATTTAAAATATATATATAATTTTAAACTAATTTCTAAAATTATAATTATATCATTAACTTTATCTTTATAAATGAAAACTTATACTCCAATTAGGTTAATTATTTCATTTCATCTTTTTTAAATAAATATAATTTGAAATTTTTTATGATTTAAAGTCACAACTTATGTATTTAATTAATTCTTTCATCTATTAAAAAAAAAAATTACAATTCCAGATTCCATATGTATAAATTTATATATTTGATTAGAAATATATTTTACTATTATTTTAAAATATTCTAAATTTATAATTTATAATTTTCAAAATGTTGAATATAAATCTATATATTTTTTTCTGAAAATATAAAACATATAATTTTATCTTAAATTATCGATTTCTATTAATTTTTTAATTTGACATTCTTTATAAAAAAATTAAAACATAAATTTTTATTAATTTTTTAATTTAATTTTTTTTTCCAAATTTACACACTTATTTATTAATTATTTTTTCCTAGAAAAAAGATGGTCCACATTTTCATAATACTTTTGTTTGAGCTTAAAAAAACCAAAAATACATAAATACACTTTTTAATAAACTAAAATCAAAATATGTCAATTAATAAGTCAAAACATACCTATCATATTTTAT
>LPNX010361800.1:210325-245918 GCA_001517045.1 Pseudotsuga menziesii | reverse complement strand
TATATAGTTAGGTAATTTTAATTTTAATTGATCTATAATATTCAACAACATAAGATGAAACAGTAATAATTATGCTAGATAATGTAAATTCATATTGATCTATAATATGCAAAAGCACGTGACTAACAACAAAATTGGAAAGCGAGATTCACATTTGAATTTAAACAACAATACTGGTAATCTCAAATGTTTCTAGCTATTCAAAAAATAACTGGAATTACAAGATCTAGAATAAAGAGAAAGAACAAACCAAATTCAAATATTTTTTTTGTCTTCAAGCATCTTTGAAACAATAATTAAGTATTGATTTATCTAATTTTCATTTTACAAATTTTCTTTGTTCCTTATTATGTTTCCTTTTTCCTGCTCATGGATAGTATTCAATTCATGCTCCATTTGTGCATTCTGAAATATTATATCAATTTGTCAAAATTCAAAGAAACAAAGAAAAATAGTCATTTGGAAGAACCCTCTATGATGGCTTGTGACAGAAAGGAACAGTTTTCTATTTTTCATGAATTATAAGTTCCTAAGAACATTAAGGGACTTCAAGAAATCAAGTGAAAATCCTAGATTTGATAAAAGAATAGGTTTCAATGCATGTTCTAAGGAAATTGTGATATCAAGTACAAACACTATATTTCCTACAATTTTGAAAGAAAGCTACAATTTGTTTTGTGGTAGTCAAAGTTTCTTGATTTCAATAATACTACTGTCTATTGTCAAGGTGAAGAAGCCTTGATGGCATAGTTTTCATAAATGAAACATTGTGGATGAAATTTTTTTGAATAATCCTCGTAGGAGATTTCAGTGATTGCTTGACAAGATTCTTTGAGTCGTAGATTGCATACATTGCATTTGATCGTGCCTTTTATTGTTTCCAAAGTTCATTCCACTCTATGTTCGTATATTTTTTTTCTTGTTTGCAAGATGCACAATATGATGAAGTGTGGTCCATTGGTTTATCACATTTGTTGCAAATTTGTTTAAACGAAGGTGTGAATACTTTTTTTTTCTTTCAGCAGGCATTGTATTTGCATAAACTGATTGTATTTACTATTTGGGAATAGTAATTTAAGGAACCATAAACTGACATTTGAGTCATATTGATGGCTGACATAAAATATGGTAAAAGAAAAGGTAGTGGTCTCAGTTGCATAAAACACAAGTGCATATTTGGTTTAATTCATTTGATATAATTTCCTCACAACAACTAACCCAATAATGTATCAGTTTTAGGTGATTCATATCCAACCCTAATTATTTACCTTTATGATTCAACTAGCCCAAGGATTCCTTTAGCCTTACTTTACATAACCTACATAGCTTCCACCTCACTTGCTCTATATACTGCACCACCTATTTACACTATTATGAAGAATATACAGAACAATGAGTTTCAGAATCACAAGATGGATTCAAAAGTTAATCAATAAATGTTCATTGGTATAAGAGAATCAACACCTATGGGTGATAGTAAATAAAAGCAACTAAATATGGGTCCATTAGTAAATGTGGACATTTTTCCCATAGAAAATCGTTGCTATTGCAACACTTGTGCGTTGCTATAGTGACGAACATGACCCCTTCTTTTTGTGGGAAAATGTTCATCGCTGTAGCAACATTTTCCATAGTTCATCGCTATAGCGACATAAAATACATGGATCATGATTTGTTTAAAACATCAAATTGTGTCACTATAGCGACACATTTTTCATCGCTATAGAAACACTTTTGTCATCTCTATAGCTATAGCAATGAAGTTCCATCGCTATAGCGACCAGAAGACCTATTGTTGGGCGACAAACCTGCATGTTTAAAGAAATTTTTGTCACTAGGCTGCGTTGGTGTTGCGATGAAGTCTTGTCTCTATAGCAACAAAAATACCTAGCAAGTTTCGATGAGCTTGTTATGTTTAAAGAAATTTTTGTCACTAGACTCAGTTGGTGTTGCGATGAAGGCCTGTCACTATAATGACAAGAATACGTAGCAAGTTTTGATGAACTTGCTATACTAGCAAAGAAAATGTCCATCGCTAGTATGAAAAGTTCATCGAAACTTTCTAGGTAATTTCATCGCTATAGCGATGGAGTTGTCTATTTAAAAACAAATAATGTTATACGACCCTCCAAACAATGTTATACCCTCAAAGGGTAAGTCATTGTAGTTTACTTTCACAAGATTGTGAAGTATAAAGCAAGGATTTCCAAAACCCGTTGTTTTGAATGTTGATGAGGTGGGTTTTGGTGGAAACTTGCATTGTAGAGTTTAGGAGAAAAAGAGTTGAGTCAAAATGAAATAAGTTAGAGAGAAATAAAGGTAAAAGGTGGAGGTGAAAGGGTTCAAAACAAGGTCAAGGTATCTAAGTGTATGGTTGTAAAGGAAAGGAAGCAACGTCACAATTGAGTAAAGCTCCTAAACTTGAAGAGGAAGTTGTTTATGGGAAAACATGTCACCAAAAAGCAAGTGACTGAGATAAGCAGTAAAACAATAACCTGCTTATTTTATGAATTGTACTTTGTCCAAACAAGCCAATGAAACCATTAAACACCTTCTAATTAACTGTACCTATGTGAGAAAATTCTATAAGAATTGAAGAGTTTGAAACGTTGTAGTGGAGTTTAGTAAGGCCAAACCATTAATGAATACCTAGAAAATCAGATCGGAAATAAAGATTAAAATTATTCCCATGCCCTTCCATTAATGGTGTCTTAGGGAACTTTGCTAGCTAAAATATTGGATACCTTTCAACATATGTATATATGTACCTTTTAATGTGCTTGAAATATTTGATGCTTATTTGAATTCATCAAACAATTCTAAAGTAGGTGAAAAAGATGGAGACTATCTTTTCCAAAATCGCATATCAACATATGCATAGAGTATTATATTATGTCATTCAAGTTTATCAAATGGACTATTCCTGACAATTAATATTGGTTTTTACATTGAACCTTGTGATGGTATTATCAATGTGTTACATCCTTTTTTGTACAGGTGTGCACTAAATCCTAATTCAGGTTAGGGCTACCTTTTGCATCATTTAGAACTTAGGAAATTAGCTACAACAGTTCACATGGTTTTTGGGCAATTGAGAGGATCAGCTCTGAGCAATATCATGTCATAGTAATAATTTCATGGTGTCTTATCTAAAGCAGCAGTGGCAAAATTTATTTCATGAATTAGCAGTTTTAATTCATATTTGTAGTAGTGTACCCTCCACATAGCAATAAATAAGTAATTTGGAAGACCTAGATGCAATCACAACCAGTAAACCATGAGCTAAGAACCGTAAATTTCAAATCTAGGTGAACTTCAAAGCATATGGTGGTCTAGAACAAATATGTTGTTGGTTGCGAGCATGTTAGTGCTACAACTTGACGTTTTCCATATGGATCATTTGGCATGATTTACCTCAACCTTTGGATAATATTCATGCCCCTCTTGACCTCTCACAGCGACTGAAATGCAAGTAACCCAAGGACCACTAGAAAGAAATAAATTACACTCGGTATGAATATTCATGCGAGATACCATATCAACATATGAAGGCTATAGGGACAAGAGTAAATCCAACAAGGTTAGTGAACAAGGAAAATGATCAGTAGCAATGATCGACAATATTCTAAATATGGGCTATTTTTGGGTAGTTCTGGGAATCTACATCACCCAAGGTAATAGTAGAACATCTTAGATCAGCATACTGTGCACAAAAATCAAAGAAGCAGTTCTAGGTAAGCACATTAGTCAAAGGCTTAATTTCCAAGTCTAGGCACATTTGAAGCATCATTCCACTTTATAACAATAATAATGAAGAGATTATTAAAGCAGTTTTGGTCATGATAAATGTCAAAATAAAAACTTGGGTTTGTTTAAAAAATAATTATGTTATACACTATCTTGGGTGGTTTTTTCAATCAATTTAAAAAAAAATAATGTTAGACCCTCCAAACAATGTCCCAAATAATGTTCCAAATCCATGTTATTTTCCAATTGATGCATCCTCCAAACAATACTCCTCACAAGCTTAGCTCAACTCCTAGAGTGGTGTTGATGCTCCTAGCACCAAGCACTAGTCTTCCTAGTGCTTAACACTCCTCCATAAAATATCCCCACACACATATTGTGCCAAGGGACCATCCTTCCTAAGTTGTGAAACTCTAGCACATATCCCAAGGACAAACATCCACCTATAGTAAGATCCCAAATTCCAATAATCCAAAACAATATAAGATAAAATATGGGTCTAGGGTTTCACAATGCACCCAATGATAATAAAAAAAGGTATGAAGCATCCCTATTTCAGCATGTTGGTCACCCTTGTGAACTTATCCAACACCAAACATGTATACCTCTAAATCTGGCCCAAATTGGAGTGTTAAAAGGCAGTTCTAGGCATGAATAGCCCTATCAAAAGTGATGAACAAGAACAAAAATAGGCTTTCCATAGAATGGATTTCCACTGAAGTGCACAACCCTAGGAAAATACATACAAGAACAAATGAAAATCGAGTTATAGTTACAACTTACAAATGGTTAATGAAATTCAATTAATGCTAGTTATTTTTAGATAGGAAAGTCACAATATTAGTTTTTAAGTTAATAGTATATGTGCTTGTCAAGGGGTTACTAGGTTTTCATTGTCAAGTGTCTTGCCTTTTTTTTCTTCTCTTAAGTGGTTATGGTTTTAAATAGTTATTGGAAGAAGAAGCTTGTACACCTATTTTCTTCCATAACCTCACCTTTTATTTAGATAAGTGCTAGTTTTTACAGGTTACAAAAGGATCAAGAATGTTAATCCACGAAGGAGTGATTACTGAAGACCAATTTATACAAAAGGGGAATGTAACCAAGACATATAAATATAATACATGGTAATATTATGCAATGATGATTCCTTGAACAATCCTTGTCTGAAATTCAAGTTCCTAGAATCTTTCTATGAAAGAACTAAAGGTGCTAACCAACAACACAATTGTTTTTCATAAAGTTGAAAATGGACAAAGTATAAGGAAAGTGAAGTATTATTTGAAGATCAAGTGAATACTGGTGCTATATAATTCAAGATAAAATGATATATAATTCAAGATATAGTGCTATGAAAGTAAGTGAATCAATGATTCATCATCCTTATTCATTAGTAGTATAATTTACATGCAAGAGTCCTTTAAGAATACCACCTAATATTCTCTGTTAGTGCAAAACTATAGTATGCCAATAATTTCTCTTCTCCCAAACTTAAATATAATTAAAAGAAAATTACATGCAAAAGTAAACAATGTTTCCTTTGCTTATGTGGTTGACATTGAATATAGAGAGTTTTCCTCAAGGCTTCATAAATATATCTTTCATGAAACCAATACTTTCAAATCAAAACTTCATCCAAGTTGTTTCCTCTACAAATGCTTCCATCACTTCCTTATCCACCCAATCCTAACCCTCACAATAAATTAACTTAGTTCACCTATAAGCTTTGGCATTGCATACCTACTATCGATCTTGTTCCATAACACTTATTTTAGTTTTATCCTCTAACGTTGTGCTATAGATTCTGGAATATGTTTATATTTGTAGCAGCACTTCACCCTCAAAGAGACCCAAAATCTAGATTTTGGATTTGTTTCCTATTCAAGAAAATAGAAAGTATTAAACTTAATCCACTACATAAAAATACAAAAGAATTCAATTATACGTATGCTCAAAGAATTGGCATAACTCCAGGTTGTGATTATCTTTTATGTTGGGGGAAAGTGGCTTGCACATTTACCAGATGTAAATGAATCAAGAGTCAAATTAATATGAGAATATTTTCTGCCTTAAATAAAGTTACTAACCTATGAATCATCAGCTAGTCAACAATTCTAAGAAATATTGAAATGATTTCATTTGCGATATACACAAGAAGCTTTTGGACTCCATAAAATGAAATTTCTAGTTGGTTATCCTCTACCAAAAACTCTTGAGATAATAATCATCACTACAATGAAAGTTTTGTCAATAATTACAAGCCCTAATTCACTTGAAACAACTTAACAAAGAGTGCATTGTGGATTATTTTTCTTAGTTTCTACCATCAATATTTAAATAAATAGATACAAGTGCAAACATTCAATTACGTTATATGATCAACACAACATGGGATCAACTTAATTCGACATTAGAATAGTAAGCAGTTCTACATACTTCAATTGACTGTACTTTGATGCATTGATTGTCATCTTCCATAAGCTACAATACCCAAACCAGTAGGCTATATGAAAATGCTTCAAGGACCACAATGAAATTTTATATTGGAAGTACATCTTACCGACTAAGGCACTATTTTTGCATGCTTCATTCTACTGTTGCTTAAAGGAGAAACACTTCTACTCATACGGGGACTTTCTTCTCTCAATGTGTCAATCAACAAGACGAATTCTATCAATTGTTTCTTCTTGAAATAGTCATGAGAATCATACAGGAAAGTTGAATCAGTATAGATTTATAAATGACCATAATAGAAATAAACAATTAGAGAAACTACTAAAGAAAATGCAAGTTTGAAAGACAAACACTCCTACCACGGGCTTCAGCATGTCTTCTATAATATCATGAGCTTGTTTTAGCTTAGCATCAATTATATTGGCAGGTAGTTTGGCCTCAATCAAGATGTGCAAAGATTCTTTCAAATGCTCATAACCTGGCTTGTCCCTAATTTTTTCCTCCTATAATTGAAAATATTATTAGTAGTGGAAAATGTTTATCTTAAAAATGGAAAAAAATCATATTAATAGAATACAAAATAAAAATCATTATAAAAGGATTAAAAAGGGGATCCAAAACTAGTTTTCTTATAACCTATTAGTTCAAACATCCTAGTGGGAACTTGCGGTAGCAATAGACACATGTTTCAATAAAATTATGATTACTTAAATGATAGTTGTTTTTATGACCAAAACCATTAACCCAAAATGATAATAATGAAATCCGAATAGATGTTGAAACATTCAAATATCATTTTCATTACTGTAAGATGATGGCCATGTTAACTAACTTCTAGAGATACCCCCTTCTTGTTGCATTTGACCTCATTCTTCTTCTCAAGGGGCCTCTCTGGGGATTGTACTTATGTCAAGATTCTAAAGCATGTTCCTCTTTCAAAGGAAAGATGGTGAATTCCTCCTTCCATAATAAACTACCTATTTACTTCTAAATCAAAACAAATCCTATATTTTGAAGACCAACATGACCAACTTGACATGCTAGATACCACATATAAGCTTATCTGACGAGAGTATAACCAAAGGCATTTAATCAGCAAGTTTGGATCATTTTCTTCGAATGAATGTACTACTATGTTCATGTTGCCCTCTAATCGCATTGACTATTTAAGTGGTTTGGAAGGGTTTCATGATTCATGCAATTACTTTTAAATTTGTGGATATATATCTGTTGTAGAGTACACCCTCTCTAGAAGTCTTATTTCTTCCCTGTTGATTGTAGAGATCGAGTATATCTTTTTACAAACACTTTGCATACACTGGGCTGTAATGGACTGTAAGTAACTTGGTCTGTGACTTTGACAAATAGTTGTAGTGTATATAGTTGAATGTAGTAGTAGTTGCTAAATCCTTATGATGACTATCCTTAGATGGTTTAGAAGGAAGTTATTATAGAATATGTAACATTTACCATCCACGAGATTTAAGCTTGCAAAATAAAGTGCTACACTAATAATTTAAAGCATAAATCGGACTTTTAATGCCAAATTTCTAGATCCAGATTTTACTCAAAATTAAGGTGAATGCATGCCTGGAAAATTTGATGCACTAACAACAATGGAAAAACGTGTCCTCCATGACTTCAACTTTCTCCTTGGTATTGCACAAACTGGGCATACTTCAATGAACAAATATAAACTATTGTATATTCCTTTCAGTAGATAATATTGAGTGGATTTGGTAGAAATCAGACCTTACACAAGAAAAAGTGACATCAGAATAAATATTTAATTCCAATAAAGATCTATAACACAAGAGATAGCTCCATTTTGAATCATTTAACATGGGTTAGTAGTAACATCACCACCTTATATTTTGTAATAGCCACAAAAAATGGCATTAGCAAAATGCAAGGTTATTTTGTAATCTCCTACTAATTGACACCTAGCCTTAGGTCTTTTTTACTATAAATATCTACTCATATTTGTGAAAGAAAAAAATTGTAAATTAAAAAAAGTAAGATGCTAAACTATGTCTCCACTTATTATTATTCATTTTATGCCAGAGAGAAATTCATTAAACTATTGGAAAGTAAGAAAGGGCCAGTAGTTCTCTATCAATATGCAAAAGAACAAAGAAAAAGATCTATACATTTTGTTTTGCATTTATTCATCATTCTACATTTTGTACTTTGGTGCCACATATATGGGAGTCCCCTTGATGTTGGAAACATTCAGACTGCGCTCTCTATCATTAGCTTTTCTAGGCCAATGTCTGGAAAGAAACTTTTCAAAAATATCAGGAATTATCTGAAAACGTCTACATAAATTAACTTAGACTTAAAGAATTATAAAAATATGGGATAAATTGGCAACACGAAAAACTCGAGAGAAATCAAAGATATTTGCAACACTAGTCTTGAGAATGCACGAGGATATGGCATAATCAATGGTTATTAAAGATAAAGAGATTAAGAATTCCACCCATGAAATAGAAAGAGAAAGGCTTGCCCAAATCAACAAAGAAAGAGCATCTCCTTTTCATGGCACGAAATAAAGGGTAATGAGATTTAATTTTAATAGTTAAATTAAATTCATCTAGACTTATCTACACCAATTGGGGACTTTGATAGTTTTAAGACTATCGTAATGTTCATAAAATTCAAAACAACTCTAGTCACAACTCTCAGGAATAAATTATCCGTTGCTCAGTAAGACAATAACCTAGGTCTTAAACAGGCAATTTTACCTTGGTTTATGCACCTAATGGACATGATAGAAAGATCATTAATATTTAAACTAGTGGAATCTATCAACTTTGAAAAAATGTAAAAGCCCACTTTTCTTTTTGAAGTCAAAGCCTATAAATCTATTCCTAAATTTTCAACACCAGAATGTTGCTAATCAGATTCTAATGTTGAATACTCTTTTGTAAAATTTCCTCCACCAGATTCAACTGCTAAGTCTAAAGATAAAGAAGCAGAATCAAGAGGATACAATACAGATCCTATCTAATGATGATCAACTCGATATCAATTGGCACAGTTTAATTGACTCTAATTCAAGTGTGTCCCAAGGACTGATCAAATTTGTAGGCTGGTCCAAAATTGCAGATAACATAATGAGTAAAGAAGGTGCATGTTAGGCCTTCTAGTTAAGAACATGATCCATGCCAAGATTGGGAATGACATTAAGAAAAATATGAGAATACTACAATGTTATGGGAAACAAATGCAACATAAAAGGCAAGAATTGTACCATTTTCATTCTCATTTTCTGCTAGAGACATCCCTTTATTATGTTCTTGTGGAACTTCAACCACTACCCAAGGATGGTTACTATGCCTACTTAAGGCTCGGTACAATCGGCCTATGCCTTCTCTATCTAGAAATTCTCTTCATACACTAACTTTTGAGAGTTGGGCCTCTAGACTAATGATAGTTTCTTGCAAAATATGAATGGCGCTTTGTATTGGGGATTATAAATTTGATTCAACATCTTGTATTTCCAGACATTTAGAGGGATGAGCCAAAATTTCAGTACCATGAATTGCAATTCCCTTATATAGTGTGATGTCAATAATCATCATTATGAATGATGTCACCACTTTTAAGAGTGTGATCAGAGTCAGATTTGGACACCCACACAATATGGGGGTAACAAACCCAACCATACAAAGTTCCTACAACCGTTGTTTAGTTGTTCTAGACTTCGTCATAATCCTATGTCTTCTATTAACTGTGATTGAGCTTATAGTGTGAAATCTTATGTTATAGGAAAGACTTGTTTTTTATTTTCCTCATCGAGCATGGATGGCTCATGTTTGGGATTCTTCACACTAAATATAGAGTCAATTCACATTTATGGATTTAGACCGAGTGTGTAGGTATTATCCCCTAACTATTGCAACACATAAAAGAGACCATATCTTAGAGAATTGACCTTGTTAAGTTTCCTAGAACACCTATTTATTCAAGTGCAACCATGTTAATTTTCAGGTTTACTTCAAAAGTGTTTACATGATGTTTGGCAGTGTTTCATGAGATTTTGCAAACGTGGTGTATGTTCAAACTTCAAACCCTAGATGGTCCGTGATGGATTTTCATATGATAGATATTTTGTGATGTATTTTCACATTGGAGATTACTTACCCATTGGTTTCTTAATCCTAGTTGAGTTCGTACATGATATTCTTCCCTAGGGAATTAGAGATCTCTTTACATCTTTCATGACATTTTACATGATGACCAGAGGGAGGTAGTTACTTGATTCGAGAATGAACTAATTAGGAGGAGGATAAGACTTTTTATGAAAATATTCCTTATCTCTTTGGGTTACCATTCAATACACATTCCTGTAGCATATTTGAGGGAAGAATTCATGTTGTTTTATGATAAAATCCTATTTGTTGAAGCTTGTTCAATTTCCTTGGTTGAACGGTTTCTTACGGTGGAATGAAAATTGCTTGGAGGTGTTTAAAATGTCCTCATGTTGAAATAAAATCCTTTTTAACATCTACAACCAAAATTTCAATATCTACACATATGTTTGCAAAGGTTGCTCAAGAATACTGTCTTTATCATCTAAATATATCCATAGTTGGCAAGGTTGTTTTATTATTGTTCTGATCATCTTATTGCCCATTGAGAACTCAAACACCCTAATCTAGAATTCTAGTATTCATTTTTCTTACCCCCATTTTGGTATGGGTGTACCTTACAATGGTATGGTTATTTAGAGTAGTTTTGGGCCCTTTTGCAACCTTAAAAGAGAAGTTGTGGGGACCAAAGGTAATGAAGGAACCCCAACAACATAATTTACTAGTGTTGGGGATGAAGAACAAATATCATGAAAGAGGGATGACCTAGGCATAAAAGGAGATTGTAGCAGCAACATCCTACTAGAAAGTAAGAAAACATTCATGGAAACATACCCAAGAGATGGTAATGAAATCCAGTAGTAAGGATAATTTGTGCCAATAGTGGCATAACTGTAGAAGCATATATAGGATTGTAATATATTTCATAACACATGTCCACAAAATTTCGTTCCAACATGAAGACATATGGAAGTGGTCCAATTTGTTCCTCATTTATGTCTACATTTTTTATGTACCTCATCTCTGGGCAGTTTTGGACCCTCTAACATCAAGAGAAACACATTTAGCAGTGGTAAACAAACATCACTAGGAAACCTATTCATTACAACACCCTCAAACCTCTTTTCTGGGTAGAAATGATGGTTGTTCTGACATCCCAATAAGCAATTGACATCAACATTGTGAATTCTAGGTGCTTTTTTCCATAGAAAAAGGTGTAAACAAAACTAAAAAGCAGATCCGGGAAATTGGTGGAGGAAGGTTAGTGATAAAAAGGGCATTAAATCTGCATGAAATGCAATTATGAGCGGTCCTTTGAGCACAAACAACCCTAAAATCAGGTCTGGGCATAAATAACCTTCAAACAACCTGAAAACAACAATAAACTCATATTATTCGGCAGTTTGTTGCTTGGGCACTTCTTAGATGAATTTTGGTTTTATTTTCGAGTGAGCAGTAGTTTTGGGCACCTATCAGTCCTCGTACAAACTCCAATGTCAAATCTGGGTGGCATTTTGAGTCTTAGGCACAGTAAAAACACATTTTCTAGCACTTTTTGAGCATTTATTAGCAATTTTGGGCATGTAGAATCCCCTTAAAAAGAAGTCAAGTCGAATCTAGGAATGTCTAAGGCTCAAAACAACCCTAAAATAGTGATAGAAAGCAGCAAAAAAAATCTTTGACAAGTTCTGGGTGTTTTTTGAAACATGTACAATAGTCTTAAGGAGGTTGTGGGAATGCATTTGACTGGAGTAAGCAATAAACCAACAGTTTTGAGTCAATGTTCAACCCTAAAGGAAGAACTAGCAAGACACATATAAATTCTTGCACATGATCTAGGAACTAAGAATCAATCTCATGAAAGAATAATCAACAAATACTCATGAAATGGTGTTAACCAGAACCGGAATTGGTTTCCTCTCTGTATATTTAATAAACAATGAATGGTTACAATACCAATGTCAAGCAATAGCTTAACTCCATGAAGAATTCGAATACCTAAGGAGACAATTCGAATTCAGTGAGTGAGTCTAGCTTAACCGACTCTCAACCATTGGTTCACACTCAGTTAACCACTTGAACAAAACCCTAATTGACTCACCAAACCCTAACTGAAGTCAGAGTGCAATAAATGACTCAATCTCAACTGAAGGAGATCAAACACATGTCATAGCAAGCCAACCATCAAGTGCTAGTGCTCCATGACTTAAATGAACCCCGATGAGGTTAACTGAAGCTGAACTGATTATCAGAAGTTGGTGGAGGTACCTTGTTGACCCCAAATCATTAAATAATATATTTAATGACAGGAGGCACCTTAACTGACTGGTTGAACTGATTGTAACCACTAGTTAGCAATTAGGTGCATTAATGTCACTCAGATCACCCTCGGAGTGCTCTAGTTAGCCTCCTTGACTGTAGGAGAATTCTAAGTCAGCCTCCTTGACTATAGGTAGGCGTGGGTGTGACTGGATGATGGCAATTAATGCTCCACTGATGTCAATTAATGTCAATTATACTTAGGATAGTGGTTTAACTAGGCCAATTTGACCAAAAGAGTGTGTATGATGGTAAATGTCTCCAACACCCCCCCTTAAGATATACTCAAGAAGAGTTAGAAAACATAGATGCACAAAAATGCTAGGGCCCTGGAAACAAAGGCCATAGGTCACCTTGTACAATAAAGTAACTGCTTAATATAACAAAGGAAACAGGGAAAACCTCATGGGAAAAATACCCCCCCTCAAACTAAGCAATAAATCAAGAATTGGTTCTTCTATGCAGCAGCATCCTGAGACTGTGCATGTGAACCTCTAAATCCAAACTAAATGAATATGTTTGGAGGAATCTTCCACTTTGGAAGAATAACAATGCACTCAACTGAATCAGAAATATAAACAGCTACACGGTGAAAACTGGACCCATGTAGACTAGCTGAAATCATCTGAAGAGAGAGCAAAGGTTCTTGAGGATTTGAAACATGTGTGGAACACTCAAGAAACTGATATGTTGCAGCCTTTAAAATCAAACCATGAGTGGTAAAATCAGCCACAATTTTTAGGAGCAAGTGTCCAAGCGGATGTAGAATGTCTTCCTCTTTACTAGTTCTGTGAGGAGATGAGCTTGTGACGAAAGGTAGAGAATCCCTGGGACTCTGGAGAGTGAATTATTGAGCTCCATAATATTATATAGCTTCATAAATATATAATGATTCACAAAATGAAATATCATCAACCTCATAAGAGGAAACTAACACCAAATCCCCAGCAGCAAAATTGAAGAAGAACTGCGGTACTTGATTTTTCACACCAGAATTGGTGAGAGCAGCTACAAGCATGACTGAAATATCTTGGATTTTAAAATATGAAAAAAATAATATCATATCAGAATGTAAATCAGATATAAATAAGTTCAAAACAGATACAAAACTATGAAATCAAATCAAATCCCCAGCAGCAGTTTTGTAGGAGACTTGCGGCACTTGTTTCTTCACACTGTTGATGAGAACAACTACAAGCAGTACTGAAGGTTTATGAATCTGAAATTTTGAACCAATAAATATTAGATAATATCCAAATAATATCATATCATATCCAATAAGTTCCATATCAGATCCAAAATTATGGTCAACCGAGACGGTGGATGCACATTTGTCTTTTTCTTCAAAATTCTGAATTTTGGTGAATGCAATCCTGCAGGATTTTGCTGAAAGATTTAGATCATGGGGAGCGAATGTGTCACTCTTATAATATGATATTTCTTCCAAATAATCCAATTTTTTACATATTTGCACACCAACAACAACATTAGAGGGAGAAAAATCAAATTTCTCTTCACTTTCGAAAGCAATTACTGGTAAATTTTGCACAGAATTCAAAGGAAAATCACTGGTGAATGTTTGCATGGAAGTGCAGTAGTATTTTTCTTCAATATAAAAGATTCAAATGTCTTCTTCTGTTTCAGCAATATGAGGAGATGAGATATCAGAGATCTCATGAACTTCCATAGCATCAGGAGAAGGAGTCACTACATGGAGACTTTCTTCAATTCGAATTGAATGTGTAGAAGATTCTGCTTCATCTTCATCTTGAACAACTTCATCGGAGAGATTAGAGGATGAGAATTTTGAGTAAATAACTATTATGGTGCTGACTGTGATCTCCAAAGTACTATTATGATCCTCATTGTGCTTGCCAAAGGTTCTGTCCAATTTTGTCCAGACTTCCTTTGGGTATTCAACAGAACGAATATTAAGGTAGTAAAAGCTAGGAGAAAGGGCCAGACATATTGCTCCAAAAGCTATATCACCATCATTTACCCAGTCATTCTCATTCTCATAAGACTCTTTTCCAAGTCCAATAGACACCTCATAGAGACCTCGTCTCTTCAGAGATGCAATCATCTTCAACTTCCATTTCGAATAGCTTGTGAATGGGGTGAGAAGAGGGATTGATAAGTCCATTCGAAGTTGTACATGTAATACCTACAAATAAAAACAACAAGGGGCACCGTATGGTCGGACAGCCTGCACATTTTAGGCTTTCATCACACCCAACATAGTCAATCAAGCAAGCTTGATCAACAAGTTCTTTACTTGGGGTATTAAGTGGTAAGCCTTGGCTTCTAGTGCAGTGCTAGATTTTTGAGCTATTGCTCAAATTTCATGGAGAAATATATCAAAAAGATTGTTTTTGAGAGATAGATCTTCATCCCACCGTATGCTCTGATACCATATTAATTCTTGCACATGATCTAGGAACTAAGAATCAATCTCATGAAAGAATAATCAACAAATACTCATGAAATGGTGTTAATCGGAACCGGAATTGGTTCCTCTCTTTATATTTAATAAACAATGAATGGTTACAATACCAATGTCAACCAATAGCTTAACTCCATGAAGAATTCGAATACCTAAGGAGAAAATTTGAATTCAGTGAGTGAGTCTAGCTTAACTGACTCTCAACCATTGGTTCACACTTAGTTAACCACTTAACCAAAACCCTAATTGACTCACCAAACCCTAACTGAAGTTGGAGTGCAATAAATGACTCAATATCAACTGAAGGAGATCAAACACATGTCATAGCAGGCCAACCATCAAGTGCTTGTGCTCCATGACTTCAATGAACCCCGATGAGGTTAACTGAAGCTAAACTGACCATCAAAAGTTGGTGGAGGCACCTTGTTGACTCCAGATCATTAAATAATAATAAATAATCATTAAATAATATATTTAATGATAGGAGGCACCTTAACTAACTGGTTGAACTGATTGTAACCACCAGTTAGCAATTAGGTGCATTAATGTCACTCAGATCACCCCCGGAGTGCTCCAGTTAGCCTCCTTGACAGTAGGAGAAGGCTAAGTTAGCCTCCTTGACTATAGGTAGGCATGGATGTGACTGGATGATGGCAATTAATGCTCCACTGATGTCAATTAATGTCAATTATACTTAGGATAGTAGTTTAACTAGGCCAATTTGACCAAAAGAGTGTGTATGATGGTAAATGTCTCCAACAACACACCCTTCTTGCAGTCCTCACCTCATGTCTAGAACAGATCGTTGGACTTTGGACTAGTATTTCCATGCCCTAGCTAGCCTTGGGACGTCCAACTTTATTATGAAATTATAACACTCTTTTATATGCCATTGATGAGAGGTATTGCATGCTTGGAGGGCACTTTATGGAAGCAGTCCCTCTTGGAGTTCAAATGGATTGTTTTGTGGACATGGCTTGTAGAATTTATTTGCATTTTGAACTGTTTGATTGCCATGTGGACACTCTCACATTGTAACATTTCTCTAATGAATTTTCTTTCATCACTCTTGAGATGGATTGTTGGAGTTAAGAGGAAGTTTGGGGGATCATCAAGCCCTCCTTTTCTGTTCTTTGCATCATTTTAGAAGGACATTTCCCTTTGAAGCTAAGTTTGGTTGCATTGTGGGCACATGTTTGTGGAGCAGCCACCTTTTTGGGAGATTAATTGCAAATTTTAGTTGGGGCACATACCTTGAGGTAGCATTTTGGGTTTCTAAGAGGACATCCCTTGTTACTTGGAGGTTACTTCATGAGTTAGCATCCACCTTGATATTTCTAGATGGGGTCATTCCCTTGGTGAACATCAAGAGAGCACTTAAGAATATGAGAATCTTGTGTTGAAAGCAATGAAAATATGTGCTTAGCTTTGGAAGTTACTATTTAGCTGCTAATTATTGGAGATATCTTTGGTAAATGCGTTCCATATCAAGCAACATATTTGGTTGGTTAATTAGAGAGATGTGAAGGTCATCACAAGCAACCATTACAGGGACAATGCTTAAATTTGTTATTTAGAATTGGATTTGATCAAAGGAACAATGCTTAAATTTGTTCTTTTGATAAATTTCTTCTAGCTAACATTATAGTCTATAGATTATATCTCTATGTAAACCCAAAGCCCAATATTGCAAACACTTGTTGGAAAAATGACGCTTGACCTTTTTGCAATTGCACAAGGAAATCTACATTTAACTTAAGTAACAACCTGTTTAGCTCCCAATCATGTAGTGGTCTAGATGCACACCATAGGTTAAACAAGAAAACTACTACAAATAGAAAGCAACATAATTTATTTCAGAATAGAGGTTCCAAGACAAGATCTTACCATAGTAAGTGCCAAACATTGAAACGTCTCATTCCACCAAATAATATCATTGTGGACAATATTGATAACCAATCGTAAGAAGACACATTTTTTATTTAATAAGCATGAAGTCACAATGTATCCAACCTGTACAAATGCACATCCATTAAAGGCATGCATAGCTTGCAATGTACGAAGATGTCAGCTAATCATATACAAATAAACATATTAAAAATATAAGGAATTATAGAAGTTCAATAATTGCATTGATATTTTGATTTGCATTTGAATATGGAAACTAAAGCATGCCCATTGACACTGAGAAGACAAACAAATTCATTATTGTGGACATGTCATATTATCATTTGCAATGCTAAAATGACTAAGGATGTCATGTCCCCTCCCATCTACTCAAGAGGGAATGCGACCATGATGTTATCTTATCTGGGCAAACTAGCCCCATGATCATAAAAATAAATGCATTGAAATAAAACATACACGGATGCACACAATTGCAATTATACAGCGGAATCAATTCAATAATTCAACACATTAGACATGTTCATCATATTTCATTAAGCAAATACAAATGCATGGATTATCATATTTCATCAATCTCTTAGTAGCACTGCCACCCCTGAGCTAGGCATGATTCCCCCAAGGAATAAGGAACACTAGTAGGATCACACATATCCAAGGATGCAACAAAACTCAGCCAATCCAACATAGTTCGGTTTATTAGGCTACAAAGGAGTTGGAAAGGTTGACTGCTAAGCTACTGAGCTCAACCATAGAGTTATGGACACATCCACTAGATCTATCTTGGATTATAAAAAATCTACACACCCAACACAAGGAGAATCCCCTTCTCTACTACACATTCCCTCATGCTATTCCTCCCCTTCCAGTGCTATTCAGGGTGTGCAAAGAAGAAAACCAACCCCCTACATATTTCTATGAGGTTCCTTCCCACACTAGTTTTATCAAGGTAGTTCAGACCCCATTTCCACTCCCAAACTGGTTTAGACTAAACAACATAGTATACACAACAATTACAAAGTTTTGGGCTAAGGAAAAACATCATGGGATCCAAAATCAGAAGTGTCAAATGAGGAAATATATCCGCTGGGCCAAAATCGATTTCACCAAATAGTCAATCATTTCACGTGGGTGAAAACGACTCATCAACCACCCAGAATCGTGGTTTCTTCCTCATTTTGCTGGGAACAACCAAAATCAAGTTCTTGTCATGGGAGGATGGAATAAAACTCCCGAAATTGTGTAGGAGAAGATGGACAATGGTGGACTTAGGAAAATGCACTACGTGAGTGCAAAAATCAACATGTGAGAGTAATTAGTTCCTGCGTGAGGGAAAAACAACTGCATGCGAGAGAGAAATTACGGCTGCCTACATGAGTGCATGAGGAATGTGTCTCTCCTCTTCCATATGAGGGAAAAATGGGTGAATCCTCTTCCCTTGGGAAAGTGTGTGGTAAAAGAATGATGACCCTTCTAGAATTGACAGCTTCCCACACCTCCCAAGCCCCAAGGAAATAACTACCCAACTAACTCTGGGAGAAATTAAATTTTACTCGTGAATAACAAAAGAAATGTGGTTGATGGTTGATAGGTTCTCCTTTTGAAACTTGGCTTCTCCCCATTGGCTCAGAGATTAAATATTCCCCCTCATTATTTGTTGCATTGACATAGTTGGTTGTGGGTATTTTAATTTAATTGCATATTTACATGATGTCCAAAATTATAATGTGTCTGGCTAGCACAAAATACCATCGACATTGATTTTAATTGCCGAAACATAAAACGATAAATTGATGGTGGGGCTTTTGCCTTTAGCTCCACACCACGATTAAATACAATATATACATCATATACATTTAATGCAAATAGGGTCAAAACCTGGGTGTTACAAAGGAGAAAGAAAATTTATTCAGATGTTGGGGCAGACCTCCCTTATCCTCAGACTTCAACCTCTTAGCGTTAGGTTAGTTGCATGAGACTCAACTAGACCAACATACAAGTTAAAGGAGAGAACGATGAATTGGAAACGACCCTAAAAAATATCAACCCATACAAGTAAACATGCAAGTCAAGTAACCATTATGAACCAAGCATAATGAATCATGCAAGGATAAACATCACATGGAAGTAAACATGTAAGTCAAGGAAACATGGAAGTCAAGGAAACATGCAAGTCAAGTAAACATGCAAGGCTAAGCATGCAAGGCTAAGTAAACATACAGGTCAAGTAAAAAAGCAAGGCTAAACATCACATACAAGTAAACATGCAAGTCAATGTATCATAATAAGGAAACACGATGTCATACTAGGCTCATGCACATCAAGTCATTGTCAAAGGTAGGTTACTCAGCCTTCTCAATTGTATGTGGTCATACGTCTCATGTGTCTCATGCAATGAGAGGAAGCTCATAATCATAATCCTAGGATTAATAAGGTCATGTGTTCATCTCATCTTCCTCTGGTTAACTCAACAAGGGGTGGCAAACCCCTTCACAATAACCATATTCCTCGGAAGATGTCACACATATTCAATAATAAGCTATCCAACAAAGTGAACAAAAAATTCACATATAAATTTCAAAAAGAACAAACATAGTTATATTAATTGTTCTAATCAACATAGTACTATCAAACATAGAGGTACATAAATCATTAAAGTACTGAAAACAAAAGCAGTAATAGCAGTAAACCAATTATAAACTATATGGTCATCTCATATTCCTCAAGTTAACTCAGGAAGGGGTGGCCAGTCCCTTGAGGATAACTATAGTCATCTAAATAGGTCACACATATTCAGACATATGATCTGAGCAATAACATACAGATGTGAAACCACAATTCTAAAATATCACAATGCAATGACTAGTTCAATAAACTTGTTACAAAACTGAAAATAGTTCATGCCTTTTCGCAGTCAAATACAAATCTTAAATGTTTACAACTACATTTTTTATGTTTTTGTTTTCTTCCCATAAATTGTAAGAGGGGAACTTCATCTTTGGTGTCTTGACCTGTCGTAGTTGTTGTTCCCTCTTTTTCCGTTGGTTGTGTGGATATGCACCCCTACACCATACTTCTGGTACGTCGATCAGGAGGGGGTGGAGGTGGATGGACGGGGGAATCATATGCAAACACCAAGACAGTTATATAGATATAAGTGCAAAGTTATTATTGATATACATTTTTCATTATTTTCAATTTCATTACAATGATCTTTACCTGCTGGTTGACTAGCCAAGTCAACTGGAATATTCATTGGATCTTCCATTTGTTCCTCTCCCGACTGAGAATGATAAGGTACATGTCCTACCATTCATAGAAAAACATTAATTAGTAAATGTAATCAATTATGTATTTAAAATGATATTGAATACATTTTTTTATAGCATACATACCTAAATGGCTAGGCAGCTCACCACCATCACGTGGTACCGGTTCGGTACCTCTACCCTAGTTGCTTTTGCAGGTCTCACCCCGAAAATAAAAAAAGACATTCATTTTTTGATGTAATCATTCATGGAGAGATTACGCAAGTTCATTAGTGGCTTCCTCTTGAAAATAATTTCCCTACAATACATAACACCATGTCAAGTGCTTGTGATAAATCAATTAATCATTTGCTATAGTTAGAAAAATTAATTAATTGTTGGCTACAAATAATGATCAAATGATTCTTACAATTCATGCCCTTAGCTTCTGATATCCACCCTGGCCTAGTTTGTACTGCCCATGTTTTTCCAATCTTGCCTTTGGTTCTTTATATGTGTCAGAGAGACTATGAAAGGTTGCAAATACGTTAGATATTGCAACTTAAATATATTTAAAAGTTTTAAAAAAATATGATATGTGCCATACCTTCTTGAACCGACTGGCTTAGTCTTTCCTTTTTTTCTCAATTCCTTCTCCTTTGCATCTTTGATGAGCGCCTTCCACTCCTTCTCTAGAACCATAAGAGGATGCTCATACTTGTTGTTAATTTACAGATTGTCCCTATAATCTGCCCTGACATATTTCAAATTTAACCTAGCTACTGCAGTGACACCTTTTTATGGAAGGTTTCACCGAACAAGATGACCATGTGGTTCATCAAATCATCTTTCAATTTTTCATTTTGGGCATTCCACCGTGAATGAATGGTGGGCCCAAAAATATCCAACGCCTTTTCATGCAGGTTCTTATAAAAGACATTATTTCCTACAAAAACCATATGATCATTAATTAAAACTAGCTTGAGTTATGTGGCTTTGAGTTACATGAATAAAAAACACATAATAAATCAAATAATACCTATAATATTTGTTATCTTGATTGGAATACACTCAACGTCCACCAAGAAGCTAACGGGAAATGATCCCTTGCTAACCACACACATTGAGCTAGGATAGCAACTATCACAATCAATGCCACTGTCCTCTCTATCCTCACGTGGAGTAGTGGTGTTTGAAGGGCCATATTCACCTCCAACATCCATTGAGGGCATGGCATCTAAAGTGCATTGTTTTGTAGGAAAGGAAAATATCCTTGTTGGTATGGTAGATTTATGAAGCATTGAATCTTCACTACTAACTATACTGCTCTCTGCAACCTATTCTTGTTCCCCGGTTTTTGGCTCCAAAAAACTCTAAAGAATAAAACTTCAATTGATTAGAACATATCAAAAAAATAGAACTAAAATAACATAAATGAATATATGTAGTTTGTAAAAACTTTCAAAGATTCCCCTTACCCCATATTTTCTTTTATCTTTCTCCTCAAGTCATCAATTTGTGCTTGTATTTCTTTAGTCATTGGATCAATTAAAATCAGATCACGAAGGTATTCATAGCACTTATTCAAAGCCATTTTACAGTAACCATTCGGTTGGTTGAATAACGTATCTCTACTTTATTGACCACATCATCACTTTGATGTGGTGTTCTCTACAAACGTCAATAAAAAAAGTCACGTAAAAAATATATAATGCATACAATAACAAAAAAAAGGTACTATAATAATGTTTAGGTACTATTACACTATCATTTACCTGATGCGACAGCTTTGGTGCCTTCCCACAGTCACCCTTCCACAACACAATAAGCAAGACATATTCATATCGATAACTAAAAATTGAACCCTGTATAATAAAAATGATTAATAAAAAAACTTTAATGTTACTATGAGAGTGAACTTTACCAGTCCAGAAGCTCTAGGTGTGCTCAGAGTACTGACCCCCTACCACAATACAATAAGAATGATATACTATTGAAATATTGAGCTAAATAGCAGAAAAAATGTCAAATGTTAACAGATGTAATATAATCATGAATTGTGGTTAATATTACATTGATTCTATTAGGTACTATTAAACTAACATTTACCTCATCCGTCACCATTGGTGACTTTCCACGTCCATCTTGTGGCATATAGCCACGATCACCCTACCACAATATAAGAATTAAGACATATTAAAAATGAAAATTACATATATAACTATGTCTCTTAAATGTGATTAATGAAAAGCATGACCTATAATTAACCATGTGTATATTATAAAAAGCATGACCTAAATAAACTTGATGCAAGAGAAAAATAACAAGTCATCAATCAAAGGTTGAGTTAAATGTTGTATAAGAAACTTACCCCCATAATAGCAACCCCCGCATCTATTCGATTCAAACCGTAATCGATCAACAACTCTTCACCTACAACTATTGATTTTGTTTCACATATAGATACATGATTTCCATAAGGCCCCTCAAATAGGCAATTGGGTATCTTATGTGTTGACCCTGGTCATGTGTTATTTATAAACCCTACGATATTCCTGAAGCTTTTGGCCTTCCATCAATATACATAGTTTCTCCTTTGTTCAGACTGTTGTCTAGTAGTTGACAATAATTTGCCGCCACTCTGTATGTCTGCATACTTCGCGTATATCGGACCAACAACAACCATCCATTGTATTTGTAGCAGGGACCAACATACTGCATCAATTCAATTTCAGTTCCATATGACACCTTTATGTCATCCATGGAAAATAGCCCCAGTCCATGTAAATAGGATGGATCAATGCGATAAGTCCTCCCATCGAGGAAGAAATATGTGTCCACTTGGGTTAGCTCCTTAGGTGGCTATCATTTGACATGATGTCTATACCTCAATGGAAACTCAATGTCACCTATGCACTCGTTATCATAACCACATGATCCTCCTTCATAAACAAAAATTTACATGCGTCTACGAAATTTTATCCTTACCTTTTCACCTTTAGTTGATCTCGACCTATTAGATATTGTATTAGACGTCTCGCTTTCAACCTCTTATAGTCTATCTTCCTCACTTGAGGAAGATAGATCCGACAAGTACCTATTTGGTGGTACATACAATCAATAAAATTAGGTATTATTTATTGCATACAAACATTATTTAGGTGGTACTAATATTGATAAATTCTCATGCTTGGTACTAGTTGGTGTTGGCAGGGTGGAATTTCCTTATGCAAACAATAGGGGTTACCCTGGTCAAAAGTATTAATTAGACATGACACGGTTCATTATACAAAATAAGAATGGCTCTTGGTTTTTTGGTAACCTTTAGTCTTCTAGGTGACTCTTGTTCTTTCATATCTCCCCATTCATTCTATGATTCCACATTTGCAATTTCATTCATTTCCTTATTGAAATTTTCAATCAAATATAAAATTTATTTTGTAAATATTTCCTTCTATCCTTACCTTTTTATAGTTATTTGAAAATATCTAGGATAACGCATTTATTCACATATGAGAAATATTATAACAAAGAACAAATATATTCCTGAGTATCAATTATGGGTCCGAAATCTCATAGTACACCAAAATTGTTATTGTATGTCAATAGGCCTCCTAGATGGACTTCAAACTGCATGTTTCGAAAATAATTATGTACTTGTGAACCTTGACAATTGGAACTTGGAAATGGATAGTCTGAAGCTTCTTAAATTGTGATGAATTCTTGTTATTATCTCATCTTCTCTAACCTCAACATAAATAAAAATATATCAAATTAGAATTTAGAAAACAAAAAATACAATTTAAAATGGTGTCACATACCCTTAACAATGTCAGCATATAGCTTTCCCTGAAGGTGTAGACCAGTTGGTAATAGGGTGAATTGTTAAGGCACCCATTATGATGTTATGGTCATAGTATTAGCAGACTAGATGTACCTTATCTCATGCGAGTACGAGTCAAACCCCAATTTCCAATTCCCCCAGTTATATATATATATTCTCTCTAATGAAATGATATAACTATACTAGCTTGCTTACACATAGAGTGATATACAAGTTCATTCATTTTTTGTCTCCATCTATATAGGAAGAGTATGATCCTATATGGCCTCCTTGGAGGTTCATATCACTTCGGTAACTAGAGATATCATAAAGAGAAAACACAACTCTCTCAAAATCTATCCCACTTTAGCCCACTTAATTAAGTCGTTACATATAGTCGACAAAGCCTTTCATTTTGTAGTAGGTAAGATATGATCTATTAAACTAAGTATATCTTGCTTTTGTAAAAAGTGGTTGTATCTCTAAAGTGCATCTCAAAGGAGTTTGTAATGTAACTCCATTACTGATAATAGGGGATTGACAAAGGTGTAATGACACATGGAGAAAATCATACATTAATACAACATTATGAGATCATCAGTAGATTGTAGAAGGCCATTGGAGTAGATATCAACAAACATTCAGGGCTTATTTCATCTTGCATAAGTCAATGAGCAATTAGAATTACATGCATGAAAAATAAAGTCATGCAAACCCTAAAAGTTACCTGCAAACCCTAAAAGTTACATGCAAACACTAAAATCTATATAACAAGATAAGTCAAACCAAAAAGGGATAATTGTTATTATTCATCTTTTTGGAAACAAGTTTTGGGAGCTCGGTGAGCTACTTAGGGTTTTGTTAACACTTTGTTTGGAACAATCAATTTATGGGCTTGATAGAGTTCAAGGAGGGTTCCATTCATTTGAACATTATGTGAACACCCTTTAGATTATCAGGGGCACCTTTTCCATGTTTTAAGACTATCAAATGATGAAGAGAGGTCAATCTATGGTGGTAGACTCTTCTTGAGGTGAAGGCCCACGGCAGCATGGGCGATCGAGATAAGCGTCATAGCCCAACGATCTAGGATCACAAGGAAGAAGAGAAACGGTAGATCATGGTTTTGACCCAAGACGCGAGAGAACAGTCAAAGTTTAGCTTTCACAGAGTCCGTTAAAACGGGAAAACAATGAAAGGTCGAGATCAAGGCGAAGCCTAATCAACAGCCTGAAACAGTTTTGGTGAGCAAACACATGCTCGATGGAAGGAGCTTTCCCAAATCGTGAAATAGTTAGAGGTCGGAGGCATCTGACGGTGGAGATGAGATCAGAAGCAGATCTACAGTCCCAGCCGATTTCACAAACCAAACTTGTGCAGATAAAATTCATGATTTCAAATCGCGAAAAGTGGTACCGGCTGCGAATATCAACTGTCACGAAAAAGAAGGGAATAGATCTATGGTCGAGGTTTTTTTCGTGATCCGAACTAGCACAGACAATATCATGGTACCGGTTTGCAAAGAGGTGGTAGGACCCACTCGGATTGATGGTTGCATGAAGAGGTCGATCCCGATCAACAGGTAAGAACATGTCACGATCCAAAGCTCCCCATTGTATCAAGAAAAAAGAAAATGGCGGCAGAAGTAAAGAAACATGGACAGTGGGTGTGAGAGATTCCCCCAAATCGGAGGGCCGAGGAGGCCTCAAGGCTGTAGGTGTCGCATCCAGTGCGGAGATGACAGGGGAGGGGACGTTCATATGCGTAATCCACCTCCCAGCAGATTGGTCAATTCCCCGATGTCATTTGTAGCATGCGTACATGTGAAATCATCCCTATGGTAGAGTCATATTGCATAAAGACAGGCAGCTTCTAGGCGATTTGGCCTATGGAAGCAAGGAAAGTAACCGGTGAATTCGCTACTCACATGGGGCAAGGCCAACACGAAGGAGGAGATCATTCTGTTTCCTACATAACAAAATCAAGGAAGCGTGGGAGTGTCCACTTCATGAGCTTTGCAGCATGGATCAACTGTACAAGGTGGCATCCGAAAATACTTCCCACAGCAAATGGTGAGGTGTTGCAGCCGATGAACCGATGTGACTAGATCCCCAGTAGGTAAAGTATCACTCTACACACACCCTCACACATGCAGATACCAAAAAATTATCAATGACAGAATGTGCGAGAATGCTGACTAGTCATTGCAAAGGTCAGTCTCGAAGCCTTTTATATATTTCCTTTGAAACACTGAGGATGAGTTAACATATTTCCAAAGCCCAAGTTTCCATTTCGTCATGAGTCCATAGAAGTTCGAAGGGTTCGGCAATGGCGATCTGGTTCGAAAAGCTTGTCCGTATGGGTGTGCTGATGATTGGTGAGAAAATTTCCACAATCACCTGTCACCTTGGTGTTCCATGCCGAGGATGACACCAGTCATAGGGGCCCAGACATGAATAATTTTGAGAGATACACCCACCTTCAGATAGCCGCACCTCTAGTGATGCATTTCCTGGACACTCGCTCCATGTTGGTGTTTTTTCAGGGACCCCTGATACCATCGTTGCCCCCAAAGCCTCGATAGAAGGAGACCGTCCCAGAATGCTCTCTATGGGAGCATTTGTTTGGATGGGAGCATCAGGGGTCTAATACCTACACAACCAAGTTTGTGAATTCCACTTGCCAAGGGTGATGGGGCTGGTGGAGGCATGCGACAACTTATTTCCTGTGGGAGAGCCCAACTCACTAGGGGTGAGGAGTATAGGAATGACAAGCCACCAAAAAAGTTTGCCTTGGCTAGGAGCAATGCTTCCCTTCTTCCAGACCCCATGCCCAACAGTGTTACCTGGAGAAGAAGGAGGTGGCGGATGAGGTTGAGTAGGGGAAAGCTGCTAACTGCCCTGCTAGTGTGTTCCCATGAAGAAAGCCGCATTTGAACACGGTGAAAACACACACTTCAGACAGAAAAGGGGCATTATGCTGACTCATCAGGCTGGCTGAAAGGTCCAAAACCCAGTAGATGGTGACTCACCTCAGAGCAAGTAGAAGGGCGTCATACTTAGAATCCATAATAGTAGCTGAGCACGTCAAGCCATCACTCGACGGTTACCACGCGCTACAGCTCCATAATGTTTTATTTGTAAATCGTGGCAATAGTTCCACTCTCTAGACTGTTAATGCATGATTGTGACTTGAAACATTTATTAGGTTTGTTTCGGAGAGTAATCTTAGCACTGAAGTAGTATAAATGCACTCCCGATAGAGGGAGAAAAGAGCGAGTTGGTGGGTTGGGAAACCTTCAAGGGATGAGGCTCTTCATTGTAAATAAGATCTGATACCTATGTTATGAATAAAATTTCAGAGGAAGAATTGTTTCTCAAGATAGAGATTCATGTGTCATTGCTTCTTTCAATATGTATTTTCTTTACGTGAAATGTACATCCTGTTTTCATTCCAGTTTGTTAATTTCTTTCATGTCTGAACTGAGTGTATAATAGTTTAGAATTCACACATGCTATGCTCCGCTTGTTGCTTCAAACATTCATTAAGTTTTCTTCTAAAGTTACGTGGAATTCATCTTAATGGTGCTCCGCATAATGGGATGTTCTCTCTCATCTACTAACCACCTGCTAAATACCTCCTGATTGCAATATTAATGGTTGTCTTGCCTCTGTTTGTAAATCCATGCCATTCTTTACCTCTTGCAAATGTTCCTTACTCGGACCTTCAACTCCATTTCCAATGGTCCCTTACCCTGACAGTCCAACCTGCACCTCACATTAATGCACTTTGTTCCATTAAGGATTATGGTCTCCTGACCTCTCTTGATCGAATATCCTACGTGAAGTAAACCTGAAAACAAACGAGAGATCTCTCTCTGACTGCACAGGGTCAGAGGCACAGTCTAAAGCAGTTCTAATGTTGCCCGAGAGAGAGCCCTTTTTTCGCCCAGCCTATGGGCATGATCCTAGCGCTAACAAACTGGCGCCATTGCCGAGGATGAGGTTGAAGATCATCCCTGGGAAGAACAACATAGTTTTAGATCTGGTTATTGATGGTGAACAATGATCAGACGTTAAGAAGGTTGAGCACTTTTCACCTGGTGACTCCACTCTTGAAGGGTTCAGACTTTAGTGGCTCCGCTGGTGGTATGACCCAGCAATCAAATGGTCAGGAGAAATGGAGAGGATCCATCTGAAAAAATGGACCCCTTGTGAGGCCCAAAAATGCATGGTGAAAGGCTAAGATGCTTGAGTCTACGTTTATTCCAAGAGGCCTTGTCATGTCTTGTAAGTTTGTTCTTATCCTTTCCTAGATTTATCAAAACAACCTTCTATGGTTCAATTCATTCGAAACAGAGCTATGAATATATTCCCGTTTATCCTTCTTTACGAACCAAAAGCATTGCATCGTCTTGTACCTTTGGTTTTGACCCATATTTTTCTCCCGGGGCTCATGACGTTAAAGGTCACCCCTGTGAACCTCATGAAACCTCGGTTGGTAGCGTATCTATTACGTCTAACCTAGTCTCTCCTAGTTTTCCAAGCCGGTACAAACCACTACAATTGCCTCCTATCCTCCATGATTTTTTTGTGAATCATTACAAATACCTCCCCAAATTTGATGGAGAATCCAAAGAATTCACTGCTGAGAAACATTTACAAGCCTTTGAACATTTTTCTGACCTTTTTGAAATAGAACATGATGATGTCTACATGAGGGCCTTCACCTAGTATTTGCAAGGAGATGATAAAGAATGGTTCAAACAATGCAGCCTAAGTCCGTCAATACTTGGGAAGAGTTTTCTTGCACATTTTTAAAGTTTTGGGGTAGGAGGTCACTGGATCAAATACTTTCAAAATTTTATTCCCAAAAGAGACGTGAGGGTGAGGCCATATCTAGTTTTAACAGAAGATTTGTAAGCTTTTATTATAACATGCCTAAGGAAGCCCAGCCTCTTGAGAACTCTACTAAGATCTATTATGCAGCCACCTTTCCTCCTGAGCTGTCCTTGCTTCTTTTGGAAATAAAATCAACCACTCTGCAGCATATGTTTACTGATTGTTTGGAGGTTGAGGAAAACCTTAAGATGTCCAAAAATTTGTCAAGTCAGGACAGCGGTGGTAAAATAAAATATACATTAAAATTGGTTGGGCCCTACAAGCAGAATGGGAAAGTCCATGTTCAGCTAAAACTTTCTCTTGGTATACAGAAAGATGATTAGCCCAATATAGGAGCATATGGTTCTGTAGGCATGTTTTCTGAAGATTGCAATCTATGTAGCCCCCGCTTCGTAAAGGATGATTTTAAGAAGGACTTCGATGCACCTGTGTACGATGAATATGAGGAAGAGCACCTGCGGGCTATACCTGAAGAGCTAGCTATATATAACCAAGGCCTTCTTATGGAGAAAATCAAGCTACAATGTGAAGTCAGAAGGTTAAAGCAGAAAAAGGTGATAAAGGCACTGGAGGTGATATCCTACCCTTGTGTTATTCCTCTTTTGAATTAATACGACACATGATTAAAGCCTCTAAGAAGAAACAAAAAGAAGGGGAGATCGTGTAGTCCAGAAACCTGTATGGAAGAAAAGATGATAAAAATAAACAGTCATGCAAGCCCTTTTCGACTACTGATATGTCGAGAATTTCTGATGAGGTGTCGAGTCATGAAGAAGGATGCAACAACCCTCAAATAAATACATTTTTTAATGTTCTGCCTTTAGGAATATCACCCCATACAGGAGGAATATGCCTACTCGGTTCTATTGGAGAAAAGGAGGACCTCCCTCCTGAGGCACATGAAGAAAGTGAAGCTCTCGTTGCAGAAATTTTGAGCGAAAAGAGGGATTTTTCATTCAAGAAAGATTTTGTGGGCCCTATCCTACAATCTTCCAAGTATCTACCTGACAAATCACCAGAGGAAGGGAGTTTCAGACAACTTTCCCATGAGAAGAAGACAGAATATGCTGGAGGTTGTTGTGTTTTCTATGACCCCATAGCTGAGTACATGGAAGGGCTGGGTAAGGATGATGACTGGTCACATCTCTGCTTTAAAGAGAAATCTATTTGTCATTTCCCTCTCCCATTATCTATTTCCCTTCTGTCCATCAAGCATGAAAAAAGAACAAAACTATTAGGAAATTTGCTTGATTGGCTTCATTGGAAGTCCGATTTCACTTAATAGGACTTATGCACTAAATTAGGTAGAGTAGGTAGGAACAAATAAGCTCAGAAATCATCGAGAATTTCCTTCATTACTAGTTTAGCTTTTTTTCATTTTCAGTTGCAAGCACAGGTTTGCAGTCAAGAGCATGGTTTGCAAGAGTGACATGAATTCGCTGAAGAAGTAGCTCAGAGCAGAATGGAGGCTTCGAAGAAAGGATTGGGGATAGCCCAATGGATTTGGAACTTGGTCTACAAGGGTTCTTTGCTACCTCGCTGGGAGGATAGCATCCCTCATGGAGCCAACTGTTAACACTTCATTTGCAATAGTCGATTTATGGGCCTAACTGAGTTTGAGGAGGGTTCCATTCATTTGAACATTATGTGAACACCCTTCAGGTTATCAGAGGCACCTTTCATGTTTTAAGATTGTCAGATGATGAAGAGAGGTCAATCTACAGTGGTAGACTCTTCCGAAAATGAAGGCTTGCGGCAACATGGACGATAGAGATAAGCGTCATAGCCTAATAATCCGGGATCACAAGGAAGAAGAGCAACAATAGATCGTGGTTTTGACCCAAGATGTGGGAGAGTGGTCAAAGTTTGGCTTTCATAGAGTCCATGAAAATGAGAAAACAATGAAAGGTTGAGACAAAGAAGGGAATAGATCTATGGTCGAGGTTATTTTTGCAATCCAAACTAACATAGACAACGTCATGGTCCCAGTTTGCAAAGAGGTGCTAGGAACCACTCGGATCGATGGTTGCATGAACAGGTCAATCCCGATCGATGGGTAAGAACATGTCATGATCTAAAACTACCCATTGTATCAAGAAAGGAGAAATTGGCAGCATAAGTAAAGAAACATGGACGGTGGGTATGAAAGATTTCCCCAAATCGGAGGGTCAAGGAGGCCTCAAGGCTGTAGGTGTCACATCTAGTGCGAAGATGACAGGGGAGGGGAGGTTCATACGCGTAAAATGCCTCCTGGCAGATTGGCCAATTCCTCGACACCATTTGTACCATGCGTATAGGTGAAATCATTCCTATGGCAGAGTCATATTGCATAAATATAGGCGGCTTTTAGGTGATTTGGCCTATGGAAGCAAGGAAAGTAACCAATGAATCCGCTACTCGCACGAGGCAAGGCTAGCATGAAGGAGGAGATCATTCTATTTCCTACATAAGAAAATCAAGGAAGCGTGGGAGTGTCCACTTCGTGAGCTTTGTAGCATGGATCAAATGTACAAGGTGGCGTCCAAAAATACTTCGCGCAGCAAACGGTGAGGTGTCGTAGCCAATGAAGTGATGTGACTAGATTCCCAGCAGGTAAAGGATCACTCTGCTCGCGCCCTCACACATGCTGATACCAAAAAACACTTGATGATAGAATATGTGGGAATGCTGACGAGTCATTGCAAAGTTTAGTCTCGAAGCCTTTTATATATTGCCTTTGAAATGCCAAGGATGAACTAACATATTTCCAGTGCCGAAGTTTTCGTTTTGTCGTGAGTCCATAAAATTTTGAACGGTTCAGAGATGGCGATTTGGTTCGAAAATCTTGTCTGTTTGGGTGTGCTAATGATTGGTGAGCAAATTTCCACATTCACCCGTCACCTTGGTGTTCCATGCCAAGGATGACACCAGTCATTGGGGCCCAGACATGAAGAATTTTGAGAGATACACCTGCCTTCAGATACCCACACCTCCAGCGATGCATTGCCTAGACACTCATTCCCCATTGGTGTTTTTTCAGGGACCCTTGATACCATCACTGCCCCAAAAGCATCCATAGAAAGAGACAGTCCCAGACTGCTCTCTGTAGGAGCATTTGTTCGGATGGGAGCGTCAAGGGTCTAATAACTTTACATCCCAATTTATGAATTCCACTTGCCAACGGTGATGGGGTTGGTGGAGGAATGCGGCAAATTATTTCCTATGAGAGAGCCCACCTCACTAGGGTTGAGGAGTACAAGAATGACAAGCCACCAAAAAGGATTTCCTTAGCTAGGAGAAATGATACCCTTTTTCCAGACCCCACACCCAATAGTGTTACCCAAAGAAGAAGGAGGTGGTGGATGAGGTTGAGTAGGGGAAAGCTATTGGCTGCTCTGCTAGTGTGTGCCCATGTAGAAATCCTCATTTGAATACAACGAAAACACACACTTTGGACAGAAAAGGGGCATTATGCTGACTCATCGGGCCGACAGAAAGGTCCAAAACCCAGTAGATGGTGACTCACCTAAGAGCAAGCGAAAGGGCATCACAATCAGAATCCATAACAGTAGCCGAGCACGTCAAGCCACCACTCGGGCGTTACCATGCGCTACAGATCCATAATGTTTTATTTGTAAATCATGGCAATAGTTCCACTCTCTAGACTGTTAACGCATGATTATGACTGGAAATAGTTTTTAGGTTTGTTTCGGAGAGTAATCTCAACACTGAAGTAGTATAAATGCACTCCCGATAGGAGGAGAAAAGAGTGAGATGGTGGGTTTGGAAACCTTCAAGGGTTGAGGCTCTCCATTGTAAATAAGATCTGATACCCGTGTTATGAATAAAATTGCAGAGGAAGAGTTGTTTCTTAAGACATAGATTCCTATGTCGTTGCTTCTTTCAATATGTATTTTCTTTACGTGAAATGTACATTATGTTTTCATTCCAGTTTGTCAGTTTCTTTCATGTCTGAGCTAAGTGTACAATAGTTTGGAATTCATACATTCTATGCTCTGCCTGTTGTTTCAGACATTCATTAATTTTTCTTCTAAAGTTATGTGGAATTCATCTTGTTGGTGCTCCACATGATGGGTTGTTCTCTCTCATCTACTAACCACCCGCTAAATATCTCCTGATTGCAAGATTGACGACTATCTTGCCTCTGTTTGTAAATCCATGCCATTCTTTACCTCCTGCAAATGTTCCTTACTTGGACCTTTGAATCCATTTCCAATGGTCCCTTACCCTGACAGTCCCACCTGCACCTCACATTCATGCACTTCGTTCCATTCAGGAGTCTGGCCTCTTGACCGCTCTTGATCAAATATCCTACGTGAAGTAAACTTGAAAGCAAGCGAGAAATCCCCCTTTGACTGCGCAGGGCCAGAGGCGCAGTCTAAAGTAGTTCTATTGTTTCCCAAGAGATAGCTCTTTTTCCGCCTAGCCTATGGGCACGATCTCGATGCTAACAGGTTTAAGGTGGATTTCCCTAACCTAATTGGATTTGGTAGAGAAATCTATCCACCCTAACCAATTACTAGGGTGAATCATCTAGATTCACCAGTGTATTGTACATCATTGCATCTGAAATCTATTGTGTTTAGGGCAACATTGGAGCCTCTTCACAACTGTGTGCATCCATTCAAGATTGAGCAGTATTCTCCTTCACTATCTAGGGCACATTCATTAAGAATTCAAAGAATCAAATCTCTATCAGCTATTGTATGGCCATTTATTGAGGACGTGAATATCCTTATCCTTGAATATATACCCAATCAAGCATTGGGACAGCAAATCATCAGTTATTAGGGATACGTGAGAAGTATAAAAGGCATGGAAAGTCTCATTCAGTCACACCAAAATAGAGAATACTCATCTATATCAGCCTCCAACTTCTATTAGGCTGGGCGTGACCTCTTTATATTTGGGTGTCATCACATGCAAGATTCTTCCCACACAGTATAGCTTGAGCAATCTCCATAATTCAGGAAAGGTAGAGACCTCTGATACTGTTGACATCAATCTCATAGTGACACGATCTATTAGTTATAGAAGTGATACATAAATTTGGAGGTCGGATATATTAGTTGATCACTGCTGGGTTGAAATCCACAATTTAAAGGTTGTCATATCTATTGCATGTACACTTGGAGGATGTGTTATTGCAACTGTTCCAACCATATACACCATATTATCCACTGGGTTTAAAGCCTCTACAGTTCACTAACAACATTGTAAATAAAGGTATTTTTGTTAACTATTCTCCATGATAATCTGGCCATTTATATGTTGTTAAATACTCTACAGGACTGCTTCTTTAGTTGCCTTCATATTTGAGTTTTAAACACTTTTCATACACCTGAGTATCATCCAATTTCTCAAAGTTTGAGTACGTGTATACTTACATCAGTTGTTATCATTCTTAAGTTGAATATCATGGGTTTTGTAATGTTTATTCATTGTACTATCGCATGCAATTAATCTTTGGATAAATACATATTTACACCAACCAAGCAAATCAACAATCAACCAATAAAATGGCAGCTCTATGAATAAATCCATGAACAAAAAGGCAAACCTCTAGTTTGGGTTATTACAGAGTTGAATCTAGGTCATTTGACATAACATTTTTCCTTCCATCTTTTCTTGATGTTCTACTCCCTTACAATAATCAATGCTTATCTTTGCCCAGTTATACCTCATGCAATATTTCCTCCTCTAGCTTTTTCTCCCTCCTTCACAAGAGTTGATCCAGTATTGATAATCTACCATTTAAGTCCATTCACCTTTAAATTGGGTTGTCCTACTTCATTTCCCAATATATTACTTATGCATTCCCCTTTAACAATGTAATCCCTTCTGGATAAAAATCGGGCGTGAATCTTTATATAGAAAATATTTGGTATGCTCACTCCCAACAATCCCAACCAATAACAAAGGCATTGCTCCCCTTTCCTTAAGCCATGGTAATTTCTCATCTAAAAAGTGGAAAGCATGATCATAAAAATTAAAAGACATTAAGGGATGACTTTGCAAAAGAGTAGGAATAAGGCTCAAACTCATGACATGGCATTTCCAACTAGTCTTCCCACCATCATGCCACCTGCTAGATTACAATTTAGTTCACAATATCATTCTTAATAAGGGTGGAAACCCTAGAAGATATCTCAAATCACCTCAATGGACCGTATGCATAACATAGGAGAAGAAATTCAAAATTATCACAAACATTCTTAAGACCAAATTCACACCACTAGTGAGGTGCTTGTGGCACTTTCAAAAGGAATAAGGGTTAAGGATCTAGCATACCTAGTGGCATGTCTAAGGGAAAGAAAAAATATTAGATTTAACACCATCAATGAAATAAGATGCCTCAAATTCCAAATGATTAACCCACTATCCAATCATGACTTCTCGTCTAAATGTTGGGAATCAATCTCTTGAACCATAGCCCCATTGAGTGTGCCATCACACACTTGTGACATTGATTTTCTCCAGTCATGGTGAAGGGATCATCCTATGGGAAATGTATTCACCCAATAATTGGAAGTAAATCCATAAGAAAACACATATGGAATACCTTGTGAGTTCTGTTAGATCAAACAATGAAGTGGATGGATGAAGCAAGGCATTAGGATGATTTTTATGTTGTCAATGTTTCATTTCTCTAACCA